>RDPX01000657.1:53338-71513 GCA_003991215.1 Morbakka virulenta
TTCTATAGAATAGCATTATTATAGAGAATATCGTCTTTCTGCAGAATATAATCATTATACAGAATATCATCGTTCTTCGGAATCGTAGCCCTGCAAGGACAACTATCGTTTTACAAAGTAGCATCATTCTACAGAATAGCATTATTGTAGAGAATATCGTCTTTCTGCAGAATATCATCGTTATACAGAATATGATCATTCTTCGGAATCGTAGCCCTGCAAGGACAACTATTGTTTTACAAAGAAGCATCATTCTAGAGAATAGCATTATTATAGAGAATATCGTCTTTCTGCAGAATATAATCATTATACAGAATATCATCGTTCTTCGGAATCGTAGCCCTGCAAGGACAACTATCGTTTTACAAAGTAGCATCATTCTACAGAATAGCATTATTGTAGAGAATATCGTCTTTCTGCAGAATATCATCGTTATACAGAATATGATCATTCTTCGGAATCGTAGCCCTGCAAGGACAACTATCGTTTTACAAAGTAGCATCATTCTATAGAATAGCATTATTATAGAGAATATCGTCTTTCTGCAGTATATCATCGTTCAATAGAATATCAACGTTTTACAGAATCGTAGCCTTTCATGGAGAATTATTGCATTACAAAGTACCATTCCACAAAATAACGTGATTGTATAGCATGTCCTCTTTCTACGGAATATCATCATTTTACAGAATCGTAGCCTTTCATGGAGAATTATCGTTTTACAAAGCATCATTCTACACAATAGTATCATTTTAAAGAATGTCGTCCTTCTACAGAATATCATTTTTCTGCATAATCGTAGCCTTCTAGAGAGAATAATTGTTTTACAGAATGGTATCATTGTATGGCATATAATCATTGTACATAATATCTGCAATAATAAGATTATGAAATTGTTATAATTAACAACATTCTATGTACACATGGTACATGAAAGAAAATAAAATGATTTTTTTCTAAATTTACAAAGCAATACAATTTAATAATATTATATAAAACAACAAACTACAAAAGAATGCCTTTAAGTGTAATATACCATATATACATATATATATACACACACATATATATGTGTGATATATATGTGTGTGTGATATATACACATATATATATATGTATGTGTGTGTATGTGTGTGTATGTCTGTACCTTGGTCATATTATAGGATGCACTTTGCAACTATTTTATAACACATACCTCATTCCGATATTCATCGTTGCAACTTTCCCACGAATTGGAAAAAACTTGTGTTGTTTCAAAGTAATATCTTTAGAGTCAATATCACTTGTTTCGTATTTAATAAATAAAGAGTCCACAAAGGCATTCTTAGGATGATTAAAGCTATCGACAGTGTAGTCATTGTCAAAGACATCAATCTTGACGTACATCACTCCCTGCAAAAAAAGCCAAGAGAAATGAAAGCTAAAGTCTCTTCCACCAACAATAAGTTTCCAGAGATTCAAACCAGTCATAAGGCATTTAGCTTTAGCTGCTGTTTCCTGCAGCCTGTAGGAAAAGTGCTTAATAAAATTCCGTAGCTAAAAACTCATTATTCCTTTAAATATCCTCCATTTTCTCCCTCCCTTACTCCTTCTGTCTTTGTCTCTCTCTCTCTCTCCCTCTGATTCTCTCTTTTTCTTCTCTCTCTCTCTCTTTCTATCACCAAATTCTTCAACAACTAAAGAAAAAACGAATATTGGTTTGTTTTTTTAAACAGTTCGTCATGAAGAATTTTTGCATTAATTTTACATCCCGTCAAAATACTTCTCTTTGATAAATTTCTCCTTCTATTAAACACTGCACACAAAAAAGGTAGCAAACATTGCAAAATTTCTGTACTGTATGAATACATTCTTAAAAACATTACAGTTAATTTAATCCAAATTCAATAATATCATTAAGGACGTTGGGGAAATTTCCATCATCGTCACGATCACCATCATCGTCGTTTGATAGTGAGACAAAAAGACAAAAGTATGTATGTGTGTATACCCTGGTGAAGCGAGCAGTAGGTTAGTAGATTAGCCATGATCGTAGCCGCTTATCTATATTTCTTTTACTTTCTTTATCTGTCTGTCTGTCTCTCTCTGTGTCTCTCTGTCTGTCTCTCTCTGTCTCTCTCTCTGTCTCTCTCTGTCTCTCTCTCTCTGTGTGTCTTGGCGAAAACACACATAAGAAAAAGAGGTTTACAACTATTGGGATTCAAGGTTAAAAGAAAAGCAACAAGACCTTAGGAAAAACGAATCGCATAAGATGCAACAAAGTCTTCTGGTTTCAGCAAGGAATGCTTCCTATGATAATACCTATAAAAAGGACTAAGACAAGCCACATTTTATCGAAGAGACAAACGTCAAAGCATAGAAACAAGATATGGTCCTTCCAAATCACAAACACATCTCTCAGCCAAGAACTTCATGATAATAAAGCCCTAGTATAAATGGGACAACGGTACCTCATGGAAAGTCGCATATCAAGATGGTTTACAAGAAGCAAAATGGCCATGGGCATATGGTACTTTTTATTGCAATACAAGAGACCAACTTTTTTAGGAGTAGACGAACCAATAGATTGACTATAAGAACACAAAGTAAGATCTGGAGGAATGGACAAACCAAGGAGTCTCCTGAATAGGCATTTCTCAGATTGTAAAGCACCCTCTCTAGAATTAACGTCACAGTGATTAATAATGGTGGGGGTTCAGCTTTCTACTAAAGGGGATCAGTTGTATTTTTGCTGCATTGAAAGTTCCTGCTTTGCCTTGTGGCCAGTGCCAGAGTACAAGGGAATGCCATCAGTATAGATGATGATGAATTAAACTAAGTTACCGGGAAGATTATTGATGTAAGGATGGAAGAACGTTAGATCAAAAATAAAACCTGAGGAAATGTCAGAATTAATAAAATACTTACAAGTTGTAATTCCATATCGTGACAAGCATTTTAGGATCTGAGAAAAAAGCTTAAATGCTACCAAATACCCTTTAACAAATATCATAACCAGATAGTTTTTGAAGCAAGTAAGTGTGCCATACCTTATAAAATGCCTCAGAAATGGACAGAGCTATAGTATGTCTTTCACTAGACTCTTCCATAAACCTACAAATGCATTCCATGATTGCAATTAAGAGGTCGCCTGTTGATATGTATTTTCTAAGTCAGTATTAAACATCAGTAAAGGATCTACAACATTTCCACCAGTGCACTGTTTGTAAGTTATTCAAAGATCTTGCTAATCTCAGAAAGAAGAAGTCAATAGTTGCTAGGGTCAAATAGATCATCCGCATTCTTGAAAATAGGACTAACATTAGAAATCCTCCAGAAAGATGCAAAAAAAGATTCAGATATACCATGATTAAAAGGTTTAGACAACAAGAAAGATAACTCAAAAACAGACTTTTACAATGTAGATACTTGTATTCAATTTATACTACGAGGTTTATATTCATCCAGATCGAGTTTGAATCAGGAAATTGACAAAATGTAAAAGATCACGGATAAGACGGAAGTTGTAAGTAACTTGTTTATGTCCGTCATTCCTAGAATAATAAGTTACGGAGGTCATGTGATAAGCATTGAAGTCACCAAAAACAACAATGATAACAGTAGTAATAGTAATAGTAATAGTAATAGTAATAGTAATAGTAATAGTAATAGTAATAGTAATAGTAATAGTAATAGTAATAGTAATAGTAATAGTAATAGTAATAGTAATAGTAATAGTAATAGTAATAGTAATAGTAATAGTAATAGTAATAGTAATAGTAATAGTAATAGTAATAGTAATAGTAATAGTAATAGTAATAGTAATAGTAATAGTAATAGTAATAGTAATAGTAATAGTAATAGTAATAGTAATAGTAATAGTAATAGTAATAGTAATAGTAATAGTAATAGTAATAGTAATAGTAATAGTAATAGTAATAGTAATAGTAATAGTAATAGTAATAGTAATAGTAATAGTAATAGTAATAGTAATAGTAATAGTAATAGTAATAGTAATAGTAATAGTAATAGTAATAGTAATAGTAATAGTAATAGTAATAGTAATAGTAATAGTAATAGTAATAGTAATAGTAATAGTAATAGTAATAGTAATAGTAATAGTAATAGTAATAGTAATAGTAATAGTAATAGTAATAGTAATAGTAATAGTAATAGTAATAGTAATAGTAATAGTAATAGTAATAGTAATAGTAATAGTAATAGTAATAGTAATAGTAATAGTAATAGTAATAGTAATAGTAATAGTAATAGTAATAGTAATAGTAATAGTAATAGTAATAGTAATAGTAATAGTAATAGTAATAGTAATAGTAATAGTAATAGTAATAGTAATAGTAATAGTAATAGTAATAGTAATAGTAATAGTAATAGTAATAGTAATAGTAATAGTAATAGTAATAGTAATAGTAATAGTAATAGTAATAGTAATAGTAATAGTAATAGTAATAGTAATAGTAATAGTAATAGTAATAGTAATAGTAATAGTAATAGTAATAGTAATAGTAATAGTAATAGTAATAGTAATAGTAATAGTAATAGTAATAGTAATAGTAATAGTAATAGTAATAGTAATAGTAATAGTAATAGTAATAGTAATAGTAATAGTAATAGTAATAGTAATAGTAATAGTAATAGTAATAGTAATAGTAATAGTAATAGTAATAGTAATAGTAATAGTAATAGTAATAGTAATAGTAATAGTAATAGTAATAGTAATAGTAATAGTAATAGTAATAGTAATAGTAATAGTAATAGTAATAGTAATAGTAATAGTAATAGTAATAGTAATAGTAATAGTAATAGTAATAGTAATAGTAATAGTAATAGTAATAGTAATAGTAATAGTAATAGTAATAGTAATAGTAATAGTAATAGTAATAGTAATAGTAATAGTAATAGTAATAGTAATAGTAATAGTAATAGTAATAGTAATAGTAATAGTAATAGTAATAGTAATAGTAATAGTAATAGTAATAGTAATAGTAATAGTAATAGTAATAGTAATAGTAATAGTAATAGTAATAGTAATAGTAATAGTAATAGTAATAGTAATAGTAATAGTAATAGTAATAGTAATAGTAATAGTAATAGTAATAGTAATAGTAATAGTAATAGTAATAGTAATAGTAATAGTAATAGTAATAGTAATAGTAATAGTAATAGTAATAGTAATAGTAATAGTAATAGTAATAGTAATAGTAATAGTAATAGTAATAGTAATAGTAATAGTAATAGTAATAGTAATAGTAATAGTAATAGTAATAGTAATAGTAATAGTAATAGTAATAGTAATAGTAATAGTAATAGTAATAGTAATAGTAATAGTAATAGTAATAGTAATAGTAATAGTAATAGTAATAGTAATAGTAATAGTAATAGTAATAGTAATAGTAATAGTAATAGTAATAGTAATAGTAATAGTAATAGTAATAGTAATAGTAATAGTAATAGTAATAGTAATAGTAATAGTAATAGTAATAGTAATAGTAATAGTAATAGTAATAGTAATAGTAATAGTAATAGTAATAGTAATAGTAATAGTAATAGTAATAGTAATAGTAATAGTAATAGTAATAGTAATAGTAATAGTAATAGTAATAGTAATAGTAATAGTAATAGTAATAGTAATAGTAATAGTAATAGTAATAGTAATAGTAATAGTAATAGTAATAGTAATAGTAATAGTAATAGTAATAGTAATAGTAATAGTAATAGTAATAGTAATAGTAATAGTAATAGTAATAGTAATAGTAATAGTAATAGTAATAGTAATAGTAATAGTAATAGTAATAGTAATAGTAATAGTAATAGTAATAGTAATAGTAATAGTAATAGTAATAGTAATAGTAATAGTAATAGTAATAGTAATAGTAATAGTAATAGTAATAGTAATAGTAATAGTAATAGTAATAGTAATAGTAATAGTAATAGTAATAGTAATAGTAATAGTAATAGTAATAGTAATAGTAATAGTAATAGTAATAGTAATAGTAATAGTAATAGTAATAGTAATAGTAATAGTAATAGTAATAGTAATAGTAATAGTAATAGTAATAGTAATAGTAATAGTAATAGTAATAGTAATAGTAATAGTAATAGTAATAGTAATAGTAATAGTAATAGTAATAGTAATAGTAATAGTAATAGTAATAGTAATAGTAATAGTAATAGTAATAGTAATAGTAATAGTAATAGTAATAGTAATAGTAATAGTAATAGTAATAGTAATAGTAATAGTAATAGTAATAGTAATAGTAATAGTAATAGTAATAGTAATAGTAATAGTAATAGTAATAGTAATAGTAATAGTAATAGTAATAGTAATAGTAATAGTAATAGTAATAGTAATAGTAATAGTAATAGTAATAGTAATAGTAATAGTAATAGTAATAGTAATAGTAATAGTAATAGTAATAGTAATAGTAATAGTAATAGTAATAGTAATAGTAATAGTAATAGTAATAGTAATAGTAATAGTAATAGTAATAGTAATAGTAATAGTAATAGTAATAGTAATAGTAATAGTAATAGTAATAGTAATAGTAATAGTAATAGTAATAGTAATAGTAATAGTAATAGTAATAGTAATAGTAATAGTAATAGTAATAGTAATAGTAATAGTAATAGTAATAGTAATAGTAATAGTAATAGTAATAGTAATAGTAATAGTAATAGTAATAGTAATAGTAATAGTAATAGTAATAGTAATAGTAATAGTAATAGTAATAGTAATAGTAATAGTAATAGTAATAGTAATAGTAATAGTAATAGTAATAGTAATAGTAATAGTAATAGTAATAGTAATAGTAATAGTAATAGTAATAGTAATAGTAATAGTAATAGTAATAGTAATAGTAATAGTAATAGTAATAGTAATAGTAATAGTAATAGTAATAGTAATAGTAATAGTAATAGTAATAGTAATAGTAATAGTAATAGTAATAGTAATAGTAATAGTAATAGTAATAGTAATAGTAATAGTAATAGTAATAGTAATAGTAATAGTAATAGTAATAGTAATAGTAATAGTAATAGTAATAGTAATAGTAATAGTAATAGTAATAGTAATAGTAATAGTAATAGTAATAGTAATAGTAATAGTAATAGTAATAGTAATAGTAATAGTAATAGTAATAGTAATAGTAATAGTAATAGTAATAGTAATAGTAATAGTAATAGTAATAGTAATAGTAATAGTAATAGTAATAGTAATAGTAATAGTAATAGTAATAGTAATAGTAATAGTAATAGTAATAGTAATAGTAATAGTAATAGTAATAGTAATAGTAATAGTAATAGTAATAGTAATAGTAATAGTAATAGTAATAGTAATAGTAATAGTAATAGTAATAGTAATAGTAATAGTAATAGTAATAGTAATAGTAATAGTAATAGTAATAGTAATAGTAATAGTAATAGTAATAGTAATAGTAATAGTAATAGTAATAGTAATAGTAATAGTAATAGTAATAGTAATAGTAATAGTAATAGTAATAGTAATAGTAATAGTAATAGTAATAGTAATAGTAATAGTAATAGTAATAGTAATAGTAATAGTAATAGTAATAGTAATAGTAATAGTAATAGTAATAGTAATAGTAATAGTAATAGTAATAGTAATAGTAATAGTAATAGTAATAGTAATAGTAATAGTAATAGTAATAGTAATAGTAATAGTAATAGTAATAGTAATAGTAATAGTAATAGTAATAGTAATAGTAATAGTAATAGTAATAGTAATAGTAATAGTAATAGTAATAGTAATAGTAATAGTAATAGTAATAGTAATAGTAATAGTAATAGTAATAGTAATAGTAATAGTAATAGTAATAGTAATAGTAATAGTAATAGTNTAACAGACTAAATTAGAAGTTAAAAAAGAGGAAACAAGAGATGACCAATGATGGTAACATGCGTGGGTCATAACAGACTAAATTAGAAGTTAAAAAAGAGGAAACAAGAGATGACCAATGATGGTAACATGCGTGGGTCATAACAGACTAAATTAGAAGTTAAAAAAGAGGAAACAAGAGATGACTAATGATGGTAACATGCGTGGGTCATAACAGACTAAATTAGAAGTTAAAAAAGGGAAAGGAAGAAAGGAAGAAACCAAGGCAATATGGAAGAAATGAAAAGGAAGTTGAGTATAGTCTAAGGAAAGGGCAAACTACCAGGTTTAAAAGTAGTGCGGGGAACAATATTTGATAGTAATACAGTTCAGAATTAGAATTACAATTATTCAAAGTAACACAGTTTAGAATGATAAAAATACATAAAATATTTTAGTAGGGATTGAAAGCTTCTGTACCACATATTGTTTATTTATATTTATGTTTATTTACAATTTTATTAGAAATGTATTATAATTTGCCATAAATATCTCATAATAAATACTACAATAAAAGGAAAATAGGAGACGGAAGATTAGCAACCATAGAAATGTGTATGGTTAGAGACAATCCAAACTAGAAATTGGAGAACATAGTACAGCAGACATTTACTTTGGTCAACACAGATGTGAAATTACTTTGTAGAAAGTTCCTTAGTAATTGTATTATATATACATCGACAATAACAGTATTTAAAAGTATTTATATTATTCAGGCCACTCAATCAGTTGTGAGGTTTTGTGGAGAGAAGAAATCGTATGGTACGTGTTAGACAACTACATTGTTTTACCCATCAATTCAGGTAAAGGTTTCTGGAGATCAAACTACACAACAACGATATATTTGGCTGCATGTAGCTGCTTGACCATAAAAAGAGATTTTTAGCGTAATAGGCTGAAATTTCAGCTAAAGCAAGTGTGCAATTGGTCAATAAACTGTGCATTTGATTTATGATCAATATGAAGGTACCCTGTCAATGAGCAAAGAATCTAGGAATAAGGGACATGGACTAGGGGCGAGATGGGACCCTTGTTAACAAATGCCTTATGGATAAAAATTATTCTACTCAACTCTTTTCAGAACAACCTCTTCTTAGCTCAAAAACATAAACATTAATTAACAACAATAGAAGGCTTAACCCCCAATATTATTTCATTTATTAAATTGATATCAGATGTTTGTATCAATAACCAACTACAAGATATTAATTATTCGCTACACGTTACTTACCTACTCAATCTCAAGATTTCTCTTTTATTTAACTATCCTTACAACTTTGTAGACTGATGCTAATTCTATAAATAAAGCTCTGTATTTGGAGGTATTGCCAGAATATTAATTCTCTACTCATTAAGCCATGTGGTGACGACAAAGAAATAAAATAAATTAGAAAATACAGCTTGAGTTTTATTTTGTCTTTATATACGCTTTCATAAGGAAACTGGTTTCCACAGAGTACTCTTTAGGTTTATACTAAAAATATCAATAAGTCTCAGAGAAAATTAGTTTTTTCTCATTTTGAGGACAATGAATGAATGAAGACCTAATTGCTCTGAAACGAAGAAATGACGTCGGAAGAATTGAAACCTGAATAAACATAAACTTTAGATTGAAATTTTAGTCTACGTAGGGTGGTCTTTATTCTGAATGCTTATGACTTTCAATGGCATTTAAATACCTTTTTTTATAGATAACTGCTTAGCAGCTCGTTTGAAATTTCAGTTGAATCTTGCAATGAAACTTCAAGTATAGATGGGCTTGAGGTAGATGATCTACACTCAAAGTTTATCTATATTCAGAAAAAAACTAAGATAACATTGAATAGACTTTTATTCGATGTATGTACCAGATTGAATTATTTTGAATGTTTTTTAAGTTTATATTCCTTTTTTTATTCTTACTTTTTCAGAACACAGGGTAATAGCACTATTAAATATAAATGTTAGCTCCTGTTTAAGTTTCAAAAACAAAATCGATAAAGTAAACATCATATCACAACGCATACACATGTGATAAAAACTCTCTCTCTGTCTCTCTCTCTGTCTATCTGTCTGTCTGTCTGTCTGCCTGTCTGTCTCTCTCTCATATATCTCTGTCTGTCTCTCTTTACTCTGTCTCTCACTGTCTCTGTCTCTGTCTCCCTCTGTCTGTCTGTCTGTCTGTCTCTCTGTGTGTGCGTGTGTCTGTCTCTGTATGTCTCTCCTTCTCCCTTTCTCTGTCTGTTTCTGTCTTTCCCTCCCTCTTCCTCTCTCTCTCTCTCTCTCTCTCTTATATCTCTGTCTCTGTCTCTTTTCTCTGTCTCTCACTGTCTCTGTCTCTGTGTCCCTCTGTCTGTCCGTCTGTCTCTCTGTGTGTGCGTGTGTCTGTCTCTATATCTGTCTCTCCTTCTCCTTTTCTCTGTCTGTTTCTGTCTTTCCCTCTCTCTCTCTCTCTTATATCTCTGTCTCTGTCTCTTTTCTCTGTCTCTCACTGTCTCTGTCTCTGTCTCTGTCTCCCTCTCTCTGTCTCTGTATCTGTCTCTGTCTCCCTCTCTCTGTCTCTGTATCTTTCTCTGTCTCCCTCTCTCTGTCTCTGTATCTGTCTCTCTCTCCCTTTCTCTGTCTGTTTCTGTCTTTCCTTCCCTCTTCCTCTCTCTTTCTATCTCTCCCTTTCTTTTCTCTCTCTCTCTCTCTCTCTCTCTTTCTCTCTCTCTCTCTCTCTCTCTCTCTCTCTCTCTCTCTTTCTCACTCACTCAAATACTTCAAATCATTGTAAGACTGTATTAATGATTTTTGAGGGAAGAAAAACAGTGTGTACAGCAAAAAGATGACCTGAGCAGCAATAGGTAGATTATTTAAAAGGATTAATAAAATTCAAAGCTTATTCAAATCTAAAACAAGTTAATTACTAATTGTTATGATGTGGTGCAAAGGAAAGTACTGAATAATACCTTTGATGAAGATGATTTCTTTTGAAAAATCACTTAAATAACTACCTTTCCGTAAAATATAACCCGAGTGCTACTTACTAGACAGCCTGAAGGGATATCACATTTTCATAAAAGCATGGCCATGACTCATTCAATAGAAGGATTTGATGGCTTTTCAGAATATCTTCTTTATTCTTAAACAAATTCATCTTGGTAAACTATCTCCTGAACTATTCATAATAAGCATAGATGACGTCAGGCAATTTTTTCATGTGGTTGCAGTAGACCACAAAAAACCGGTAAGGATCAACAAGAAAGGAATAATTCAAATCCATATGCAAGGCAAGGTTAGAATTTTTAACAATCATTGATGACCCCATCCAATTCACTTTAAAATTCTTTTTTCACAAGAATCTCATCTAAAAGCAATTGCATTTCGATTGCCTAGAATAGAAAGCAAAGTCAGGATTAAAGAAAATCCAACTACCCACTATTCATTTAATGACCAGCATTTACATAGGCGGGTAAGGTGTTTTTATATTGTATACTCTTTTACAGTCTAATAGTCATGGCTCTATTTTGCTCTGCTGTTTCACGTCCTCTTTATTCAGGTCCACAACTTCATATTTATAATGACCATATCACATAATTTCTTGCGAGTTCAACCTGTAAGCTCTGTGTTATCAACTTTGAGTACGATAACCTTTTAGACCACTCATCGTCATCATAATCAATATCATCATCATGATCATCATCCTTAGCAAGCAAGTTCTCATAAAACCGCAGTCGATTCCAGCCCAGCACGTCTTATGATGAAACTATGACCAAGGCGCAACAAGAGTATGAAGCAACAATTTAAATTGTGTATTTACAATAAATCCAATACCATTTCAACCTGAGATCTTGAAATACCAAACTGACATCTACTGTCGGTCAGCCGGTCTCATGCAGAGGAGAGTCTGTTCTTTTTTGACAACCATTCAAGAGATGTTCCGATAAAAACAACGATGGCAGTGTCATCTAATCACCAGTCCTCTTTTGTCAGTGTGTGGTACACGGTGCCTGGCATATTTTAGAGCCGGAAAACGCAACTGACACTGTTCAGTGGAAAGCCGGGCACTTAGCGTTCTTCAATATTAGTAGAATCTAGTTCTAATGTTGGACCCGGTAAAGTTGCTTCCGATCTTGCTTGGGGTTCATATATTCAATCTATTCAAAAGTCCACGTGTAAAAAAATGTTGGTTTTTTTTGCACTGGAAAGTACCTAACGCTTGAAGTCATATCTTATCTCTACAAATTGTAAACACATTCTTACATGGAGTACTGTTATGAAAATTGGATAAGTGCTCCCTCATTTTATCGTAATATTCGTAATCGAGGTCAGAGGCGAGATTGTAATTTAATAAGTCAAACCTTAATGCTGTTCTGCAACCTTTGTCTTATCAACCAAATAATGCTGTCTTTTCTCTAGATATTATCATGAAAAGTGTTCTGATGCACTTCTCTTACTGATACCATCATATTTTAATACATTTCGTGAAACTGCTTTCTCTCAAAGTCTTTGATTCACATGTATTTGTTGCCCGTTGTTGTAGATATAAATCTTTCTATGAATGTAGTGTTTTTTTCATAGAGTTGTATTGTGTACCTCTGAATGATTGCTTTCCTGTTTCCTCTAGCTTGAGTATTTTTAAGTCTAAGGTAAACTCTCATCTCTAGGCTTAAATTGCTTTTTTCCTTCTTTTTTTTAAACAGTTCCATACACTTTTTGTTTTGTACTTGGTGTGGTTTTCAACTATAAAGATATTATTGTTCTTACTCTTCTTTTTCTTTATCTTTTAATATTTACATAGGATTGGTATAATCAATAATAAAATATTGTTATTGAAATAAGTCTTCGTGGTTGTAATAAATCTTTTGATAAAAATGTAGTTTCTTTCCTCTGTCAGCTAGAGTGTGAAAAGTGTTTCTTTCTGAATTTTTCCCCCTTATCCTCTAACTTGAGTGTTTTCATTCTAAAGTCAGTCTTGTCAGCACAATCCCATACAGTTAATTGCTTTTTATACTTCTTAAAAATAATAGAAATGAAACAAGAATAGTAATCGTACCAATAATATCTGCTGAACCCTTAAAAGGCTTTAACCGAAAAAAACTTACTGCTTCGCTTATATTTTGATTCTTCCTCCTGGATGTAAAAGAACAAGAAATGTTACTTTAAATTCCGCAGAAATTTGATTGAATAAAGTTTATCTCAAAATCAATGTCTGCTTAATTCTTCATAGGCTTTTTATATTTTGAGGCCAACGCACGTTTTCAATATATCTAGGTCAATACACACATTATTTTCCAGTCCAATGCATGTTTCAAATATTTTTAGGTCAATGGTCTTTATAAATATTCGATAATAATTAATTAACTAATCAATTAATTAAAAAATGCTGTTTTTGGTTTATGAGTTTAGTGTCCAATTGCTATTGCATGTAAGGGTAGTGTCAAATAGGTATCTTGTATTTTCTGTATATTAAATAATAATTATCTAAGTCTGCATCCACCTAGGAAAAGCCTCTAAAACACTTTTTTTCCTTGGGGGCCATAAATAATCCCACCCCAGACATCTACACCTCTTAAAGTAAAGAACACAGTGGCTACAATCCGCCTTTTTTTCATTTTCCATATCATTTGTTGAGTGTAACATCTGGTCAATAACGTTGTGTGGATGTGAAAGATGGAGAATCAATTCCACTTCAAAAGGAAACCTTTGAGCTGCAGAAATGTGATTCTGTCAATTCATGTTAAAAGATCTCTGGAGTTGACCATGTGACCAAGTGTTAACAGCATCTTTGGATGTTTTGTGGGCACAAATGTTCAGGAATCAAATCAAAGTATTAGTGAATTTCTTGTTTTGTAGGGACAAGCGTACTACTGAACAGCTGGCGCAATTACTAATCTTTTACAGAAAACATTTTCATTCGTGACTCCAACCATACCTTTAATACGAAACTTTGCCTTTACGTTTAGGTAACCTGTATGTTTACTAAATGGTGCCTAGTTTAGCTGTCCAAGTGAATGCGATGTTGTAAACACTTAAGACGTGATTGGTTGACTTCAGGGACAGAATCCTGCTCAACTTCTCTAACTGTTGTTTTACAATAATATCCTCTGAGGCCACGAACCATTGAAAAGGAGATTAAAGCCATCGTACCCTTTAATAAACATCTATGTCAATAATGTTACACATTATGTGCCTTATAAACCTACAATAATGACCGATTTTTTCCCCTTTCATAGAGTTAGGAGAATTTCACATAATTATGCGCTCTCCATTACATGTATTGGATATTTCTCATTCAAGAATCCTGCATATGTAGTTATGTGAAGGAAACATTTCTTCAAGCGGAGCTATTTGTTAACAGGTTTATCTAGTTGTACCTGTGTAGGCCTACATGAAAGAGTACTAACCCCTTTTAAATCGAGACCTTTAAGGAATGCCTTAGTTCATCCTAAAGTTAGTGGGGAACATGAGAAACTTTATGGTCTTGACAGTATAAACAAACTCTTTAAGTAACAGGCTTGAGAATTTTCAAAGCCACATGTTGCGTAAACAATAAAAAAAACCCGTTTTGACACGGCCAAAATTGAAATGCCTATTGGATGCTAGCTATTAAATTGCAGTGATGAGAACAATCCAAAGACGTTCTTTGTCTATGTGACCAAGGATAAAGCTCTTGAAATGATCTAATAGATGCCTAACAAAAATAACTAGGGAAATAGCGGTAGGCTTTCAAGACATTAATTTCCTAAGACATATTTACAAATGAGCTGACACCAATCTTAATAAGCCACGATTACAAAGTAATGGAACTCTGAAAAGCAATGAGCCATATTAAGAGGCAAACTGCCACTGAAATGGAAAGATGGTTTTATTCATAAATAAAAAGCAAACTACAAACTGACGGTATGCTCAATACCTATCAGGACTACTCAATCTATATAATTTACTTTTAAGTAATTATATTTCGAAGATGCCTATATTTACTTAACCCTTCAAGGTTAATATCAAACCTTAGGCAGAAGACATTGCGTGAGAAAATTGCAACTGCGTAAATAATAACAATTGGAAGAAAGAGAGGACAGACTACATTCAAAGTGGATTCTTGGATCAACAGTAATCTACAATATTGGTAATAAAAACCAGCTACATTTGAGACAAGGATTTCCTAGTTATGAATACAAAAAGAAAATGTCAACTTATCTGTTTAGGACGATATATGCTCAGGGTAGTTTTGCCCCATATTCTTAAAATTTGTCTTGAAAATTGTAGGCACGCAAAGGATTAATGGAATTTTAGGTAATTTCAAAAGTGACTTCAATATTTTTATTTCAATATCTGTTTACCTCTCTATCCATCACCCTTTCTTTCTGTCTGATGTCTGTAGACAGCTAGTTTGCTATCTACTTACCTACTTCTATTTCGATCCATAACTCTATCCATTTGTTACCTATTTATTTTGTTACCGTCTATCTGATTATCCCACATAACAATGCAACATAATATTTATCCACCTACGAAAAATATGTCAGAGAGAGAGAGACGGAGAGAGAGGGGCAGAGAAAGAGAGAGAGAAAGAGAGAGAGAGAGAGAGAGAGAGAGAGACAAAGACAGAGACGGAGAGAAGGAAAGGGAGGGAGGGAGGGTGAAATCTAATGTAACAATAGGTAGGTAGGTAAGTAGGTTTTCATGAATCGAACATATACAAATTTTGTTTTACTTGACAAAATATAAAAAATAAAAATAAACATGAAAGCAAATTGAATTTTGATAGGACACAGATTGATAACAGTATTTATTTTACTGAATTGTATATAAATAAAGGATAAGTAATATAAAACTGAAATATTGTTATCAAAATAACTATTAACTATTGGTCAATAACTATTCCGCTGGCAATCGACTGGACCAAAGTGAACAGAATAAGACAATACACTTCCTTTCAGCTATCTTATTCTCGCACCTTCGTTCCAGTGGATCTCCAGTGGATCTCCAGTGGATCGCCCGAACAAAAATATTAATTTTAATGGCATCAGATGTTCTTTCAAATCAGGGTACAGTAAAATTTTTAGTTTTTTTTAATATTTAGTAATTTTTAGTAGTGTGTTTAAAATATAAATGATTAAAAATGCGTCGTGCTGCATAATTGATATAGTTGTAACTACCGGATTTACTAAATCTTCATGAAAAGCTTAGAACATTGATACTCAAAGATCAGAAGCTCACAAATAAAAAACTAGCTGTGATCAGGATTTATACCTCAAAGAACTCTATGCATCAGACTTATTCATTCACCTGAAGAATAAAAGAATGCCCATTTCTGTCGATGTTATCATCACTATCATCATGATCATTATAATCGTCATCATTATTTTCAAGATTCTCTGTTAGATATATCTTACTCTCAATGTGTCTTTAGCTGTGTACTTTATCATGAAAGATTTGTTTGACCTTGAATCATCTTGTTTATTGGTATCTTGGTGATATAGAACTCTCTTCAAATTACAGCAATTAGTTTCGCATACAATTTGTATGATAAACTGCAAAACAATTGTAATGTAGTGAACTATTTTCCAGTTTTAAGATGTAATCAATGTATTTAATATGCTGCATTGTATTGGGATTAGTTATCCCTGAGGTTTTGCTTACAGGGTGTACTGCGTTCTTAGCTGAAAATAAGGAACAATGCAGTGGACGTTTCTGTTGCGTCTGGATGTTTTTAAGATATTTAATGTTTTGGAGTATTTAAGAGCAATTATTAGAAAGACATGAGTATATTGACTTGGTTACCTTCTGTTTGGCTTTTGAAGATTTTAAAAAAAGGTTATAAAAACAAAATAAACAGTAATTGTTATATTTGAAGGAAAAGGAAATTGCAACAGGAACAGAACAGGGACTATTAACTCACGCGCACTCTGAAACATTGTTCATCTTAAAGCGTTAACATGTTAAAAGCAATGTATTCTGTATGGATGCTTTTCGAGAAAATATGTAATTAAATCATGAATTTTAAAAAACATTTAGGGTTGAAATTGTCCAGATTACCAAGCCCTACCAAGCGATGACATAAGAAGTTGTTCATTTCTTGGAGAGATATGATTATTCATTGCATATTGATTGTTCTACCTGAATACAGTTTGGTGAAAGAAATTTTTAATGTTCCGATAAAAGAGGCGTTGCCCTTAGCTTAAAGAAACCAATATCATAAATGTTCCTTAGTATCTCAATTATTCATGGAATAATCCATTTAAAAAAAGAAGCATTAATGAATAATATTCCAAGTGGAATTTACAACGAGAAAACAAGATGCTGCAAAATTCAAGGATACAATTAGCATTTTATAAAGGGAGCAAAATACATAAAAAGAACACAATACTTCTGCTTGTCATTTGCAATTAACTTTGAGACACATACCATGATCTTCTGCTTTCATTCGAAGTTAAAGATGACTTGATCAACCCAGCTCCAGCTGATTCAGTCATATGAGTGGTCCTCTTTAATGTGTTTTACTATACTACGCCAAAATAAACTTACAACTCGATCTAGTATTAACCCACGTAAACAGAATGCAAACAACCAAATTGTGACAGGTTTTCATTCACTATCTGTCAATTTTGCTTGGTCTCCATAGAGTAAAAGATTTTCTTGTCTTGGTTGAGGCGTGAAAGGCTGTTGAGTCTCCAACTTTCGTTTGTGTCAATGTTTCTTACCTGTCAACACTCTCTTTACAAATGAAATGTGGCCTGCTTGATCGCTCAGTTCCAGTTACACGCTTGTTTTAGAAGATGAATGAAATGAGTACTTAGAAGTGATGGCCGGACTAGAAGTACCTGTCTCCATATTTATAAGTACGTACTTTATTATACAGTGTACCTAATATTCTTTGTATTAGCCCTGTCAGCACCATCTCGATAGCGTTGCGCAATCTTTCTTTTCCAACTTTATTTTTCTTTTCATTCAATGATACGTCATGCTCTGCACGCCTTCGCACTTGGCAAATCAGCTCTTCCATTTCATTTTCTTCTTTAAAAGAACATACAACGTAGATATCTAAAAACCTCTTAATTTAAGTCAAAAAAGAAGGAAGGGTAAGTAAAAAATATATGCAATCAAGAAATACCTGAAAAAACGTGCAGGAGATTTTTGCTTTATCGCGCAAAAAAAGCAAGTAACACACACAAACACACACATTCTAGTCTGTCTCTGTCTTTCTGTCTGTCTGTCTGTTTCTATCTATCTGTCTGTCTCTCTCCCTCTCTCTCTGTCTGTCTCTCTTTCTCGCTCTGTCTCTCTCTGCCTGTCCCCCTCTCCCTCTTTGTCTCCCCC
>RDPX01000657.1:100672-112074 GCA_003991215.1 Morbakka virulenta
TATCTATATCTATATCTATATCTATATCTATATCTATATCTATATCTATATCTATATCTATATCTATATCTATATCTATATCTATATCTATATCTATATCTATATCTATATCTATATCTATATCTATATCTATATCTATATCTATATCTATATCTATATCTATATCTATTTCTATATCTATATCTATATCTATATCTATATCTATATCTATTTCTATACCTCCATACATATCTATATAAATTTAGTATGGGGAACAACACTAATCTTGCAATGACCCTTCCATACTAGAGTCCATCAAAAAGAAAAGGATTAGATAAAAGGATATCACTACTTGAAGTTAATTTAGGGTGTGGAAAAGGTTCAAAAAATCCCTGTAATCGCTGGTTCACAATGTAGTGTCTCTAACAAATTTGAAAGCTGCATAGAGAAACTAGGGGTCAAAGTAAATATCACAAATTTTATAAAATCTGCTTTGTTTGGAGTAGCTACAGTTGATACTCAGAAAGACAATTGAGGGTGATACATGACTTATGGGTGGTGAAATACAAAATATAGTTCTAACTAATTGGCACTTCTATAAGTAACATCTCCAAAGGTCTTTCAAAGTCTGTTTTTCTGGTTACGCAGATTTTTAAAACAATTTCCGAATAGTCTTTCACGTACACTGCTATCGAAAATGTCATAATATCCTTTTCTTGGTGAAAACCATCCCTTCACACTCTTGTTTTTGCTTTGCTGACATTGATAATCTGGTTGATTCATTCTAATAGGACTGACAGACCTGGAGCAGTTAGGTCCAACTTCCTATTTGTTTATGATTTTTCAAAAGTGTTTGCTTGTCGAACAAGATGTGGCTCGTCCAATCCAGAATCGAGAGAAACAATATCTTTTAGATTGCGTTTTCTTGTTTTCGCTTTGTTCCACACTCTTGTTTCTTATAGCATTGTGCATTATCTTTCTCCCATTTTCATAATTTGATTTCAGGTACAATTCTTCTATCCCATGCGTTATGATATTGCAATTGCTATATTTTCTTTACATTTCAATATTTTGCACTTTTCATATTCTCGTCCATCCTTCTCGCAATTTACAGGTTTCTTTCTTCCTTTAGATTGGAATCGTTTCTGCTCTGACCACTATCAGTCTTTTTAACGGTTGCAAAAACACCTCTGTGTTCTTTACGAACTCGTCCATTCCTCTCTTGATGTAAAAATAGTTTTAGATTATACCAGTGCTCGTCATTAGTGTTCTATTTGTACTAACCCATGTGACTGTCTGCTTCTTTTTCATATTTAACCTTCCTGCTTTTCTTCAGTATGTTTTTAAAGATTTTTGTCTGCTCCATCTTAGCCTTTTTTAACGTAAAAAAGAAAAACTTCTAATGTAAATGTGAAAATTGGTTAATTTCACGTCAGATCAAGGGAAATGTGTAACTATGATTTCGTTAGATTATATTTAATTTTTCATACTATCAACGTTGCGAAGAGATAGATAGTAAGTCCAAAGTGTTGACCTGATATCTGAATTAATTCAAAAGCTATGGATTTTTGAACTTGCAAAGGTTCCAGAAGTTTCAGAAAAAAACGAGTGACACTTCCCAACATAGGTATTTTCAGATGAGTTTAATTTACAATATAGCAGTGAAACAAGGTAGTTCAGGGCTCGTTTTAAATACTAACTTCAGTTAAACTAGCTTTTCTGATAACTTAAACTGTTACGTTTAAATTGTTGAAATGTTTAACTATCGTAACATTAAGAAAAATCCCTAAGAATATCTAGAAGTCATTTTTCGTTGGCATCCTTGGATAAAAGGCAAAAATTCATTTAGCAGCTAACGCCCGATAAGTCTGTTATATGTTCATTACAGATGTTTTAAACGACTGCTATATAATAGGCTTAGGGCTATAACCAAGAGGACATTGAAATTCTCTTTAACAAAAAACAAAAAGCACGTATTGTACTAGTTGATCTCTCTGCTGCCTGCAACACTGTTTGGCATCATGGACGGACATTAAAGCCTCTTGAGACCATTCTAAGTAAAGAAATGGTTAGAGTGATAATGTCAATGATCTCTCAACGCCGCTTCCACGTGCACATCAGGAACAAGAAAGCGAGATGCCAAACCCTTGAAAATGGAGTTCTGTAAGGGTATGTTTTAGCACCAGCTCTGTTTAACTTATATACTCTTGATCTTCCAACTACCCAAAGCAAAAAGAATGTTTACGCCTATAACATCGCACTTTTTAACAGAGATAACGACTTTCCACCTATCGATATCACTCTTTCCCACGACTTACATCAAGTCAGCGAATATTTTAATAATTGGCGTCTGAAATCAAACACCACTAAAACTGTCACCAGTGTTTTCCATCTTGCCAACCGTCAAGCGAACTACATGCTGTAAGGACGAACAGAGGGACAACTGGTTAAGTTTGAACCAACGCCAAAATACCTTGGCGTAACTCTAGATAGAACACTGTCCTGCAAGCAACATCTGACAAATACAGCTGCCAAAACTACCAAACGTGTCAGCTTAATGAAGAGACTCACTAGCAACTACTACGGCACTGACTTCACAACGTTGAGAACAACCGTCATTACAATTTTCTACTCGGTAGCTGAATATTGCTGCCCTGTTTGGTCCCACTCTAGTCACTACAATAAGCTAGATTTGTCTAAAAAACATGAAAAACAACTAGAAATAAGAATAAAAAACCTAGAGAGAACACTACTAAGAATAATAAATAAGAATAAAAGACGATATGAAAAATAAACTTTGGTTTCTTGATCGTATTATTGATGGGAAACATTTTTATAGCAACATAAACTATAAAAGATGTTGAAAAGAAGATGCAAACCCTAAAAGAGAGGAAAAGAATCACGAAAAAATAAAGTAATTAACAATTTAATTCGAATAAATAGTATATTTTCATTCACAATATCGTATTTACTTTTAAAAAAACATTGGTATTCATTATTTGGAGAAGGCATGATAATTCATTACAAGAATCCTTAACAATGTAAATCATTGTAGAGGTATAATTATTACCTCGATTTAAAGCATGACAGCTTTTATAAGGTGCATTGACTGTAAAGACAAACCCCTTGGATGTTGTAAAAGGGATTGAAGTGTAAACTGCTTTTTACGAGAAGTACTAACGCAATGAATCAAAACAAAATATATTACAGAACCAACGATTATTGTTAGATAATTAAATCATGTCATGAAATAAATGCAAAGAATGGAAATCACTTTTTATGGGGTTGTGAATGCAAAAATTAATTGTGCTTTTTATAGGGATAGAAATGGAAATTGATTAAAAAGAATGGATTTTTGCTTAGGCACGAATTTTCAAATTTCCGTCATGATGCTCCAAAGTAGGAATTCTCTTTTCCGATATTTGTGGAAGTATCTTATCCATCTCATTAACTATTTAAAGTATTTTTTCCTTTTGGTTTGAATCAAATTGAATTTTATTTTTCAAATTAATTTTAAATATTAAATTTGATATATGATACTGATGTTGGTAGACAGATTTTTCTATCTTAAAAATATATTTATTATACTTTAAATATTCAGTAGGATTTCTGTAATATCTAATAATACCCCAAGTATTACACCATCACATATCATACCATCACATATCATACCATCACATATCATACCATCACATATCATACCATACCATCACATATCATACCATCACATATCATACCATCACATATCATACCATACCATCACATATCATACCATCACATATCATACCATCACATATCATACCATCACATATCATACCATCACATATCATACCATCACATATCATACCANAAACTGCTTTTTACGAGAAGTACTAACGCAATGAATCAAAACAAAATATATTACAGAACCAACGATTATTGTTAGATAATTAAATCATGTCATGAAATAAATGCAAAGAATGGAAATCACTTTTTATGGGGTTGTGAATGCAAAAATTAATTGTGCTTTTTATAGGGATAGAAATGGAAATTGATTAAAAAGAATGGATTTTTGCTTAGGCACGAATTTTCAAATTTCCGTCATGATGCTCCAAAGTAGGAATTCTCTTTTCCGATATTTGTGGAAGTATCTTATCCATCTCATTAACTATTTAAAGTATTTTTTCCTTTTGGTTTGAATCAAATTGAATTTTATTTTTCAAATTAATTTTAAATATTAAATTTGATATATGATACTGATGTTGGTAGACAGATTTTTCTATCTTAAAAATATATTTATTATACTTTAAATATTCAGTAGGATTTCTGTAATATCTAATAATACCCCAAGTATTACACCATCACATATCATACCATCACATATCATACCATCACATATCATACCATCACATATCATACCATCACATATCATACCATACCATCACATATCATACCATCATATATCATACCATCACATATCATACCATCATCGTCAATGAAATCCTGTTTATCACAGCAAAAATCTTTGTGAAGGTTTGGCTTACAATAAGTCTTTTACATTTTGTCATTCATATGTACTTATTTTACACTAAGATTATATTTTTAAATAAACAGTCAATTGAATTGAAAACTCCGATGAATTATGGTACAGTTCATTACTGCGTTTTTAATAGATGGTTGACATGCAATAACTGTCAAAATACGATTGCTTTTTTAATGCTGTAAATACAGTGAATTGTGCTAAACTGCTTTATGATGGTGTGAAGACGCACAATGATTATTATGTCTTGTATAGAAGTACTGGAATAATTGCATGATAGGAAATGAATGTAACACAAATAAAAACGCAAACTGGTTATTATAACATTTTACAATTGTATGATAAGATATGATATGATAATTGGGGGTATTTAGCGCTTAAAAAAAATTAAAAAGCACTAGAATCTCCAAGTAATATACTACTTGAGACGTTTACTATCAGCTGACCATTAATCAGATTCTTTAGTAATTGTGTTGTCTTGAGAAAGAACTAAAATGTGATTATTGTCCCTAATTCCCATCTTTTATATATATTGGTTTAGAAATTTCTAAAATCGTTGTTGATTAATTGTTCATTGTAGTTAGTCTCCATGTGTGAATGTGCTATACCTTACTACCTTGATCCTCCAGCCGTATCACAGCAATGGGCCACAGTTATCCTTCATTTATCACGGTCTTTAGCAGATCTTTGGGCTTGGAACCAGTTCGTACCACGAGCAAGTAGGTCTTCAGTGAGAGTTGATCTCCAGGTCTTTTTGGGGCGTCCTCGTCGTCGTTTACCAACTGGTCTCCGATTCAAAGCAACTTTTGCTGGGCGAGAATCAGGAATACGGATGATATAACCCATTAGCTGCTATCTTCGTCGTTTCAGGATGGTGTTTAAGTATTCTGCAGATGCCTTCTCTAAGATGACTAAGTTTGATATTCTGTCTTTCCATGTGATTTTCATTATCTTACGAAGACAGTTAAGTTGAAAAACGTCTATGCTGTTGTAAATTTTTTCAGTTCCTTTCCAGCTTTCACACACATACAAAAGGATAGAAAGTACCAGGGTTATATTTGCTCGTTACAAGATCTTCCACGTCTAAAACCGGCTTGTTATTCCCTGAGTTGGACATCGATTGAACTTTGAAGTCGTTTAAGAAATATTCGACAAACTAATTTTCTTGCAATACATAAAAGAGTGACCCCTCTCCAATTATTGCAATCCGATACGTTGCCCTTCTTGGGAAGTATTGTTGTAGAGCCTATTTTCCACTCTTCAGGGATTTTACAAGTATTCCAGACAATGTTTGTAATGGACGCTAATTCTGTAACCATAGCATCACCACCGCATTTAAGAAATTCAGCTGAGATGTGATCAAGTCCAGCATCCTTGTTGTTTGGTAGTTCACGTAAGCATGCTGAAACTTCATCTAATGAGAAGTCGTCAAGAAGAATATCAAGTTCTTCTACATCTGGCAATTCATCAGTAAAATCAAACGTATCAGTAGGTATCGGTTGGTTTAATACTTCATGAAAGTTTTCAACCCAACGTGTTTGTTGCTCATCAGACGAGAGTAATATTTTGCCACTTTTGTCTTTTATAGATAACGGTGTGTTTGGTCTTGTTCCCGTTAAGTCCCTCACAATTCTATATGAGGAGCGGGCATCGTTTCTGGAAGCTGCTGTTTCTGCTTCACGACATTTGTTCTCAAGCCAATTTTTCTTATCGTTTTTGCAGCTGTATTTTACTGCTTTGTTAAGGTCGTTGTATAGATGTCCCCAGTTCCTCATATCTGACGGGGTTTTTTTATCCCTTTTTCTTTTGATTTTCTTACGTTCATCTATGAATGTCCAGGTGTCATTAGATATCCATTGTTCCTTTCGAGAGCCACGTCTATAACCGATAGTTGATTTGGCCGCGACCTCGACTGCAGATTTAAAATTTGCCTATCTCTCTTCAATATAATGTGTTTGTTCAATAGCAGAAAAACGATTACGAATGTCGACACTATAACGTTGATGTACTGCCTCATCTTTCAACTTGGCGATTTCTAGTGCTTTGCGTTTTTCAGACTTCATCAACCGCTTAAACTTAAGTTTAAGTTTTCCTACAACTAGGAAATGGTCACTACCACAACCCGCTTCTCTGAACACACACATCTCGTATTGAAGATCTCCACTTACTACTTATTCCTATGTAGTCGAGTTCCTTTTTTGTGATATGATCAAGTGATAACCAGGTGTACTTGTGAATTCGTTTGTGTTGAAAATATGTATTGCTTATGCTCAAATCATTGAAATTACAAAGGCTAACAAATCGTTCACCATTGTTGTTTATTGAATTGGCAATGCCGTGAGGGCCCAAGATCGTTTCAAAGCCCTTTTGAGATGAATCAGTTTCTGCATTAAAGTCATCAATCAGCAGCTTTATGTCATGATTTGGGATATCGCATAGTGTGTCTTGTAAAACATTATAAAATTAATCTTTCTCGGTATCACTGCATTACTTTGTAAGAGCATAAACTTGAACAATAGATACTTTAGCATTTTGGTTTCAAAACGAGCTGCTATAATGCGTTCATTGATTGCTTTCCACTCCAACATTGCTTTTTTGGCTGACTTTGTCATACAAATTCCTACGCCACGAATATGATATTGTGAATGTCCAAAATATATAATCGAAACGCCTTCAGAAGACATTGTGCCACTGCTTGTCCATCTCGTTCGAATGTGCTATAATGGCATCATAACTACATAACACACTTGTCAGGTATTGATACTAACTACAGTTATAAAACTTACAGTTTGTCAGATAATTTAACAACTTTCTGCAGGCATACCAGTCCAAAGCTATCCAAGTATTCCATCATATATAGTTCAATATGCATTGCTAGCCAATGAATTCCGGCATCTGTTGTTGAATCGAGAGTGATAATGTAATAATTCATGGGACTTTGATTAACAGGATTATCTCTTGAAAGCACTTCATTTAAATTCTTAACCTGAAGCTATTTAATCCATGATATTAGATTATAGTTTAAAAGTGGAGTATTAACAAATTGTGATTTTGAAATATTGTTCTTATTTTGCAAATACTCTCAAAAGGACTGTCTTTGCTTTGAGAAGATCTTTTCCGGTCTTTTTTTTAAGTTTAATTTTTTTGTTTGCTTTTTGCATCCAAACCAACTAAATGAGTTTCATATGCCACTGACATCAGAATTAGTGGTAGAATGACATTTACGATCTGGTTCCCATTTAGAAGTGTTTTTTTTCAAACCAAGGCTGGTATCCATTGATGATAATATCGGTATTCTTGTAATAAACATACTAATAACAATGCTGGATGCATAAAAATTACCGAATTCAAGAAAATCGACGTTAATAGCATGACTGATCTCTTGATTGTCATAAACAGTTACACCATGACCTTCAACACAGGGGCCCCCTAATACCTACCTAACCAGAATTAAAAGTCGACATGTTTATCAGCAACCCAAAGAGCAGCACTATCTGCTGTTTTATTTGCTTAAACATCAAAGATGAAAATCAATGTTAAAAAACAACGTTTTGTTCATGACTAAATCAAACAAAGTTCCTAAGCACAGCTCGCAAAAGTGGTTCAGAAAAACAGTTTTTTTTCAATTTATCAAGAATTATATTACAATCTGCGTTGAAATGTTCATTGTTTGAGCAGCTTTTCCATGCTCTTGAAAACAAACATCTTGCAAGGTTAATTTGCATTTCCATTCAGTAAAGCTATATCAATTTGTGTATAACGCTGTATGTGTGGGTTTGTAGTAAGTGTTTATTTGGCAAAATGTTCCAAACAAACTTTTTTTCAGAAGAGGAATCAAAGGCAAACGAAGAAGCTGTTGCTACTGCCTCAAAGAAAGAGGTGTTTATGATCCTACCGTTTCATGGTACTGATGTCTCAAACAAACTCCGCAGAAATCTACAGCCCCTGTGTGCTAAAGCTTAACCGCAAATTGATTTCACGCTGATTTTTTGCACTTCATTTCGCATATGTAATTTGTTTAATTTCAAAGATGCAATTCCTAAAAGGTTTAAGTCGTTTGTAGTGTACAAATTGCAATGCAAGCTACGTAGGCAAGACGAAACGCCATATGGAAACGCGTTTTATGAAGCATTGTAATACAAAAAATCTTACTGCAGTTTCAGAGCATTTAGTTCAAAACGGACACAAAGCCCTATTGAGTGACCTTCAATTTTTAGCTACCGCAAATTATGATAGAGAACTTATTAAAAAGTCCTTGTTTGTTAAAATACTCCCCTTGAGCTTTTTTGAAATTGTCTTTTGGTTTTATTTGTCTTATTGTTAGCTTTTGAGATTAAGCAATGTTATAAACATGAACATGGTGTAATAGAGACACTGAAATGTCTAGTAAGGAACAAAATGTTACTCTTAATATTGACTTTCATCATTAATTGTGTATGGTCCAACTCCACGTTTTTCATTAAGCTCTAGAAATTGCTTTTTACATATTGTAACAACAAAATTCAAGAGGAGTGACTGTAAAATTTTAGCACTGACGAAAGAAAGAAAGGGATGAAAGACCATAATCTCCAACGTCCTGAAAGGATAAGGAACTCAGAAGAAGAAGAACAACAACAAAATCATAACCTCTTTTCTTTTGATATGGACTAAATTGAGGCAAAGTGAAAGGATTTCCTAGGTAAACTGATATATATATATATATATATATATAAATTCATATTTTTCACAATATTTAGGTACTCTAAATGACATATATTAATAGATTAGTTAATGTTTACATGTGTAGTAATTTGTCAAATTCTAATGACTGGCCTGCTTGTATGATAGTAGATGTATGAATATCTCTCAGCTGTGATTGTTTATTGTTTGGATAAGTTTTCAATAATTGTACTATTTGATCACCTTTATTCTCTGCAATTGTTGGGTTTTGCTAAATTTGCTATCGAGTTTTTTAGCAATAATATCACCTCTTTTTTTTACTCAATTTTACTAGCACCTTCCTCAAAGGCTTTGTTAAAGCTTTTGTTTTTTTTAATCCTTGGTAGCCTTTGATTGTATCTTTTGTGTGCTTCTTTTACCAATCGACGTTAAAGAAACCACTACCACTTTGTATTTCATTCTTATCTTTAATACTTTCACCATTATTGATGTTGATTTCAACTAGTTTAAAAGTATGTGAATGTCGTACAAATCTTACTCTTATCATGTACAATTAAAGTATATTATATTTACATATCCTCTTTAATTATTAAAGTCATTAAAAGAGGCAAAGCTTTAAAATCTATTTCTCTATTATAATTTTCAGTGATATTGATTCTCATTTGTTTTTAAAATATTAGTGTTTAGTGTTTTCATTTTATTAATTATTAGTTATTTACTTTAATTATTATTTATTTACTTTAAAAAGCCTTTTAACTTTTGTTGTAAAGGGATAACTCAGTTGCTCTTTATCAAAAGGAAAACAGTAAAGTTTATCAGATTGAACACCAGATATACTAGGTTGGGATAGAAGATAGCAATAAACAAAAATGGAATCAATACTTCTTGTAATGTCTGTCAGCTTCTTACCAAATGTTCCTATCTTGCCTTTATAAAAACCAATGAGATTAACAAAATCTGTAGTAGAAAGATCTAATTAATAACCAGATTCTAGATTAAAATTTGCTTTTAATCCATTTGATATGAAAGTAAGAGTAATTCTAGTCCTCTAATAACCATTGCTTGACAAAGACAGCTGTATTAAACTGTTGAAATCCAAATACAAGTGATAGGGGTGCAGGTGCTAGTGTTATTGTTGTCCAGGTAACGTCTGAATCATGACTATATTTTAGAGAGTTACTGATATAAATTTTAGAAATGTTATACCAAATCTATCAATGTTCATATCGTAACTTCTGTTTTTGTCTAGTATGATCTCAGAATCGAAAACGATCAAACGTGAAATCATGCCTTCTTGATTCTTCTATTCCATCTGAAGAATTAAAAAAAATTGGCAACTTCATTATTTATATATAAGTATATCAGATAAAAAAGTTCTACATATCTAGCAAGGATCCGTTCGATGCTAGTCAGAAGGCATTGGCGAAATTCCCAACTGCATTGTCATAGACTGTGCACATCAACTTGCACCATTATTTTCGCATCTTATCAACCTTTCTTTGAAGAGTGTTCGGATACCAGAAGACCTAAAAACAGCAAAAGTTACACCTGTCTACAAAGACGGTGAGAAATTTAACTTTACGCACTATGGATCAATTTCGGTGCTGCCAAGCATCTCTAAAATCTTGAAACGATGTGGTTATAGTCAACTTATCAACCATCTTGAAAAACCTACTTTCTTCGGAACAGTATGGTTTTCGTAAAAAACGCAGTACAGAGATTGCAACAGTGCTGTTCCTTGATGAGATACACAGGGCCATGGACCATGGAAACCTTACAGGTGCTTTGTTTGTCGATTTCAGCAAAACATTTGACACCATCAGCCATTCTACCATCCTGGATAAGCTTCCAGAATTTGGAATTTCAGGAGATAAACAAGTCTGGTTTACTGACTACTTTTTCAATAGAAAGATGAGAGTCAACTATGGGGATACACTATCGACACCACTCCCAATCTACTGTGGAGTCCCACAAGGCTCAAATTTGGGCCCCCTGCTGTTTCTCCTTTCTTTCAATGAACTTTCATCGATACTAAAATACTGTAATGTAATAATGTACGCAGATGACACTGTCCTTTACTACAATCACAAGGACCTGAAAGAAATCGAGAAAGTATTAATTCAAGAACTGTGTCATGTCGAAATGGTTACAAGATAATGAACTTGTCATAAACATGAAAAAAGGTAAAACAGAGGTTATGATGTTTGGAACAAAGAAGCGGTTGAATCAACAAGAACACAAAATA
>RDPX01000657.1:112368-135047 GCA_003991215.1 Morbakka virulenta
TGTGTCATGTCGAAATGGTTACAAGATAATGAACTTGTCATAAACATGAAAAAAGGTAAAACAGAGGTTATGATGTTTGGAACAAAGAAGCGGTTGAATCAACAAGAACACAAAATATACATTCAATACCAAGAAGAATCAGTAAATATAACATCTAGCCATAAATATCTAGGTGTTCAGCTCGACCCTTCACTGACCATGCAAGAACACTTTGATTCAATTTGCAAAAAGGCATCTACACGTATACGTCTACTGAAAATAATAAGACCTTTTATAACCTACATAGCCACCCTGAAAATCTACCAAGCCCTTATTGTTCCGATAATTACATATTGTTCGTTGACGAACTTCTACCATCAACCATCTCGAAAAAATTCAATAATGGTACTTGAATCTCGTATTCGCAAGCTAATAAATGAAGAAGTATCATCCATCAACAACATTTTTAAAAGTAAAAATTGTCTTACAGTATTCAAATATATTAACGGACTTTTTCCAAACTTCGAAGATTATTGTGAACTCGTAAATCATGTCAAAGAAACCAGAAACAGTAATAAACTTTTGAGAGTGCCTAAAGTGAAACTAGAAAATACTAAAAAGTCTTTTTATGACAATGGGGTAGTAGTTTATAACGACCTACCATTAGATATCAGAACAGAATCTAACTATGGTTCTTTCTGTTAAAAGTTGGACCTATTTCTGAATTTGTAAATGTGTCTAAGAAGATTGACACCCAATTGCCTAGTGTTTTAAATGTCACACCTGTTCAGATGTTCATTATTTTCCTAGACACATCTTGACGAATTTTCACTCCCTTAACTTTTAACAACTGATTTCAAACGTTGTACAATATTTATTTGTAAATTAATTGCTTTTCTTCAATATTTTAATTGTATTATACTCACTTTTTTATTTTTATACACAGGACTTATATGAAAAACAATTATGTAAACTGATATAATGCACCTGTTGAAATTTCATCAAATAAATAAATAAATAAATAAATAAATTACAAGGAAGACGTTTGAAAAACATTTATGTTTTCATCAATGCGCTGAAAAATATAGAGTTATAATGGAATGGGAGTTGCATCAAAGAAACTGGACATTTGGCTAGAAAAATTAGGAAGAAAACTAAAAATAGAGCATACAGTTATAATTACTGCAAAATCTATTTTCATAGATGAACAAACGATAACGTATATGTAGAACTGTGCAGCTCATATGCCATCCAGATTGAGACAAAAACAGACCTAGTGTTAACAATTTGTATGTAGTACATTTGTTTTGATCCTAGAAAAATATAGAACTTATTATTAGGTCATAAAAGATACGTTTTAATTGCTAAATAAACAGAGATATAATTAAAAATAAATACCCAGTTAAAATTGTAATATTTAAAAGATTGATGTAATAGAATTGTAGCTGATGCAATGGGAGTTACATCAAAGAAACTGGACATTTGGAGAGAGAAGTAAGGAAGAAATGGTAAAATACAACATTTTTAAAAAATATGCATTACTTTGAAAAGTAAGAATATTATAAAGGATCCAATGAACTATTGTGGAGCAATCAGCTCTCAAGAAAAAAAATTCCTTTATCATTTTGCTTAATTAGTAAAAATTACTACTACTACTACTACTACTACTACTAATAATAATAATAATAATAAAATAATAATAACAGTAATAGAATTGTATAGGTTTTTACCTCAAGAACTCTGAAGATTTACTGCTACAAGCAGTGAAATATGTTGCCATTGTTGAGCATGAAACCTCTGTTATAAAGATGACTTTAAAAAGTCAATTGCAGAGAAAAGAAAAGACAACTGGTGTGGTAACCAGATGTACAGAGAGTTCATTAGAGATCAAAATGAGTCTACTGATAAGGAGAAAACTTGGAGCTGGGTAGTAGCATCTGATCTTAAGGCACAAACGGAGGCGTTGATATTTGCAGCTCAAGAGCAAGCTATTAGGACAAATTACATCAAGTTTGATATTGACAAGACTGCAGATTCCTCTAATTGTAGAATGTGTGGGGAAAGAGGAGAGACGATAAACCACCTGCTGAGTGAGTTTAAAAACCTGGCTCAAAAGGAGTATAAACGACGCTAGGACAATGTTGAAAAAGTAGTACACTGGAAGCTTTGTGGCAAACTAAATTTCGATAGAACTAAAAAATGGTATGAACACACCCCTCAGACAGTGATAGTAGATGACAGTCATAAGCTTTTGTGGGACATGAACATTCAGTGTGACAATATTATTGAAGCAAGGAGGCCAGATTTAGTCATTGTGGATAAAATTGCAAAAACTGCAGTTATTGTTAATGTTGCCATACCAGGGGACAAAAGGATCCAGGAAAAAAAAAGAAAAGTTTGAAAAATACCAGGACTTGAAGAGAGAAATTCAAAGACTTTAGAGTCTTAAGAAGGTTGTAGGGATTCCAATAGTTTTAGAGGCCCTCGGAAGCGTAACCAAGAACTTTGAAAACTACATAGAGAAACTAGGAATACAGATAGTTATAACACTGACCACAAAAACTACACTGTTAGGAACAGCAAGGATTTTAAGAAAGGTACTCTTTTACTGAATTAGGGAAAGAATGTGAGAGACTTTGGTTACTTGTTGTAACCGGCTTTCTTACAAATACTCGGTATAACATCTGCCTGAGCTTAAAACAGCTTTTTAACGAAAATAATAGTAATAATAAAAATAGTTTGCCTGAGTGGATGACATATGGAAGAACAGTGTTATGCCAGAAGGATTCTAGGAAAGGTAATATTCTGGATAATTGGCGTCCCATTACATGCCTCCTATTAATGTGGAAGGTACTAACAGGAATGATAGCTGAAGAAATGTACACATATCTCGAAAGGGAGTATCTATTACCTGAAGAACAGAACGGGTGTAGGTATGAGCGTCGGGGCACAAAAGACCAACTGTTAATAGACAAGACTATACTAATAATTGTAAGAAAAGACATACGAACCTTGCAATGTCATGGATCGATTAGAGAAAGGCCCATGATTTTGTTCCGCACAGTTGGCTAAGTGAGTTGCATGGAATTGTTTAGTGTAGCTGTGAATGTAAGAAAGTTTCTAAAGTGAAGTATGAAACAGTGGAAATTAGCTCGACAGCCAATGAAGAGGACCTTGGAGGTGTTGAGGTGAAAAGAGGAATTTTCCAAGGAGACAGTCTTTCGCCGCTACTGTTTGTATTAAGTATGGTATCTTTGTCTTTGATTCTACGCAAGGTAAATATGGGATACCAATTGGGACAGGGACACTAAACCTACATTTTTAGTTAATTTAATAGCTTTTAACTTTTTTAGGTTTGGCGTGCTTTAAAATGTTGTCCGTGGTTTACTAATTCATCCGGAACTGATGTTCACGGTTGTATAAGGTTAAGGGCAGGGTATTTGGTTTTGATGTTTTCCTATATTTAGCTGCACACAAAATATTCAACCATAAATAGGAGGCCTGTTCAGCTGAGTGTCAATGTACTTAAGTCAGTGAAGCACTGTGTTAGGTTGGTTAGAAGAGACATAAGACCTGTTTCGCAGGCAAAGATAAGACATTAGTGCTCCCATTTATTTTCACTTTCAAGTGTGTGAAATTAATAAATTTGCCAAAAGAGAATCCCTGAATCCTTACTCGTTCTCACGCGCCGCAGTCCTGCGTATCCTGTTACACAATGGAGGAAGAAAGAGTTTAAAGTAAATCACCTGCTATTCATGGGTGATCTAAAACTTTATGCTGAGAGCGAAGATCAAAGTGACTCAAATGTACAGACTGTTTAACTATATAGAGAGGATATCGGAATGGAATTTGACATAAAGAAATGCATGATTCTGATATTGAAAAGAAGGAAGCTTTATTAGGAGTGAGGGAATTAAACTTCCAAATGGAAAAGACATAAATGAGGTAGGACCAGATGAATATACGTACCTGGGTATTGTTGAGCTGGATAAAATAGAAGAAGAAGAGATGAAAGCGCAAACGATCAGAGAATACAAGAAGCGTCTGAGACTGATTCTGAAGTCATACCTTAATAGGAATAATAAAATCACTGCGATAAACACATAGGCAGTGGCGATATTCAGATATGGTGCAGGGGTGATTAGCTGGAAAGAAGGTGAATTGAAAAGAATAGACAGAAATTCTAGAAAAACAATGGTATAATAATTATTATTATAATAATACTCCTGAGATATGGAGCCGGAATTATTGAGTGAAAAGTAGAGGAATTGAAAAAAATCGACAGAACAACGCGAAAGACTATGTACGGTGCTTTCCATCTAAAAAGTGATGTTGATCGACTGTATGTGAAAAGAAGAGATGGTGGAAGGGGTTTGATTAGCATTGAAAATTGTGTGCGAAGTGAGGAGAACAATTTGGGATTTTATGTGGGGGATTTAAAAGAGGAGCTTCTAAAAGGTGTAAAGGAAGTTGGTATCATTGAGATTGGAAACCTGATGGGGAAGGAAGAATTTAAAAGGAGTAACCAAAACAAGGCCAAAATGAAATGGCACGATAAAAATATGTATGGGCAGTTGGACCGTGAAATGAATGATGAAATAGATAAAGGATTATCTAAAGGGTTGTGCAAAGTGATCTTAAGGTGCAAACAGAGGCACTAATATTCGCTGCCCAAGAACAAGCGTTAAGGACAAACTATGTCAAGCACAAGATCGACAAAACTAGTGAAAATCCACTTTGTAGGATGTGCTTGGAAAAGGGGGAGACCGTACAACATCTAATATGCGAGTGTAAAAAAACTAGCCCAGCGGGAGTACAAAAGAAGGCATGACAATATTGCCAGGCTAATTCATTGGAAGTTGTGGGAAAAGCATAGCCTTGACAAGAAGGGAAATGGTACGAACATTGCCCAGAGGGAGTAGTAGAAAACGATAAAGTGAAATTATTGTGGGACATGAATATCCAGTGCGACAACGTAATTGAGGCTAGGAGACCTGACGTGGTATTGGTAGAGAAAAAGACGAAGTCATACATAATCATTGATGTTGCGGTTCCAGGAGATAATAGGGTGCATGACAAAGAAAATGAAAAAGTTGAAAAATACCAAAACCTAAAGAGGGAATTGATAAGACTCTGGTCGTTGAGAAAAGCGCTAGTTGTACCAGTGGTAATAGGTGCTATGGGATGCGTAAGTAAAGATTTCAATGGATGGATGGAAAAACTAGATATTAAAGTAGGTGTTGGGGTGGTACAAAAAACAGCCTTGTTGGGAACAGCCAGGATACTTCGAAAAGTATTGGAGATGTAAGACGAAAGAAACCTCTTGGCCATTGGCTGCTAGTTGTGGCTCACCCAAGAGATGTTATTCGGCAAAAAGAACAGCCTATGTAAAATGCAAAATGAAGATAATAATAATAAAGGGTAGACAGAAAATGCCCAGACCAGCAGGTCGCCTGGCAATTCCTCAGGGAGCAGCGCCCCTGCCCTAACCGATCTGGGTAAACCTGGCGGGAACAGTGGGAAAAATTGAACTTGCCTTAATTGGCCGGCTTNGGTGGGGTACACGAGCTAGTTTTCCCTGGTAATTATGAGTGGGCTAGATCAAACATTCCCGCTCAAACCGCAGACTTGCCACTCAGTTGCACATCACCCATTTCTGTTTAACGGACGGGAGTAGTGGGGGAGCATCATTTCCAGGTGTCGTGAGCGTGGATCTCTTGTTCTGAAGGGCTGAGCACCGAGTTCTTACTTTGTTACTTAGTCCTAAGGTCTTGGGTGAAGCCTCGCTACGGAGACCATTTTAAGCAGCATTGGTCACCTAAACTGGGAAACCTAACCAGGCCCCACCTGCAAGGTCATGTGTTGTATTTTTATTACCATCTATTTAGCACACACACTTAGGTGTGATGAATGCACCCAGCTTACCCTTATCGGGCTGGGAGTCGGATGGATTTACTGGGGTTTCTACCCCTTAGACCCCATGGGCTGGTATTGCTCCAGCACTTAATAATAATAATAATAATAATAATAATAATAATAATAATAATAATAATTTACATTCTCTATGCTGTTTGGCAGCTTTGTAACAAAGCATGCTTTAAAGGGGTAGAGATGTGGTATGAGCAGAAGTCTGAAGGAAGTATTTAAAATGAGAATTTATAACTTTGGTGGGGTTTTCATTTAACTCTATAGAGTTATTGAGGCCAGGCAAAAAGATATCATGCTGGTTGACCTGAAAAAGAAAGTATAAAAATAATCAGTACTGTTGTGTCATGAGATTCAAGAGTTCACAGACTAAGAAACTCGCAAAGCTTACCAAATGTTGGGTGTAGAAATGGGGGCAATTATGGTAAACGAATAAATTTTAATAAAGTTTGTTCTTAACATTGAAATTAGCTGAAGTCTTACCACATCAATTTGCCTACAATTTAAATGATTGACCATAATAATAATAAAAATAATGCTACATAATAATAGATAACCTAAATTAGAAAACAATTACTATAAAATTATTTCCAGTAGTTTCATTAATGTCATTAATTTTGAAGCATATTAGAAGTGCAGTATGCTTTTTTTTACATTTTTCCCCAGTAAGTGGTACTCAGATGATGCTTTTCAAAGAAATTTGTTTTGGTTTTGACAGTGAGAAATCCCTTGACTGACACTAACCAATGGCCTTTTTGATTGTAAAATTCCGAATTCTTTTCGCCGGCTTGGGGAATCGAACCTGGAACCTCTAGGTTACGGTACAGTTGCACTAACCCTGAAGCCACAGCTCCTCAAAATATAGAATTGATATAGAAAAGATCGCCAACGTGCAGGTTTTACTACAAAGCACAAAGTTTTAACAGAATTATGAATGTTTTGTATTCCTTTTGGTCTGAAAATCCCCACTAAAATAGAACAACGTCTCAGTCAGCACAAAAAAAAGAGATGGGTTATAGCTATGATTTAGTTGTTTTATTTTGTTTGTATCACTTTTCTCTTGCAGCGGAGTGATTAAAAGGTATGCCATCCTATGTGATGTTGAATTTATTTATCATTGCAAATTTCACGATGCCTCATATTGTTTACGTTTGGGCTACTACTAAGTCTTTTATCACTCGTGGGGTCATTATTACACAAAAATAGGACACAATTGAAGTCAGCAAATGAAAGAGATTAGTATTTTAGCTACGATTTAGTTTTGTCATTTGTAAAACTTTTCTGTTCCAACGGAATTATTAATGGAGTAACAAATGCTTAGATTACTGATGTTCACAACTTTAATAAAAAAAATAGACATTTGCATGTAAGACAAATAAATTTGTAAAAAAACCATATTTATACTAATAGCAAACAACACTTGATGCGAGTATACGATTAACTAAATATGTTTGGTATTATGATGTAATGTGTGATGAGCATTGATCTTGCGAGCAAGTGTCAAGTGGTCCTGTTTCAAGACATCACTTGAAGCCACTCTCTGGTACTGCTCTTTTTACCTAAGAACCATTTAGCAATAATAATTATTTTTAAGTGTTCCATTTTATCTAATTATTAAATAATATAAACTATATGTTAAAACGTAAAAAGAAAAAATACTTTATTGAAAAAGTACAAATCAAATTTCAATATTTTAATTTTCCGTATTTTGTACTTCCATTTCAGGCAAATTATTTATTGTTGATTTGCACTTTGAGGGTTCTTGGTGCATCCACTTTTTATTTGCCCTACTCTTCATGAAATATGAGCACCTAATTAATACGTATTGAAGATATACTGTAATGGATGATTCAATAATAATAATAATAATAATAATAATAATAATAATAATAATAAACGTCCTGGGTAGGACGTTAAAATGCATCCGGTTGTGGAGTTTCGACGTGGGCGAATGAGGTTACCCTTTGCCACAACTACCTCAAGGTCACCCTTGGGCAAGGTTTAGCACCTGTTAGCCTACTCCGAGGCCTTGAAATACCGGGTTGATGTCCGGCGGAGTTAAGTCTGTCCCTTTATCCACGTGGACTAGAAATACCAGGTTGCTACTGGCGCGGAATATCCAGCTCTTTTATCAAATGAAAACTAGAAGCAAAAATAAATCATGCCGCATCGCCCGTCGCGCGGATCAACAAGGGGCGCGTGCCTCAGTGAGTGACCAGGCTGAGGATTTCGAAAAGTCTGCTACTAGGTCTACCTCTCCCACTAGTCAAAATCCACCAGGTCACCAGAACGGGACACCTCCCATCCCTGGCCCTGTGGTTCAACAAGCTAGTATTGACAATAAAAAGAAACCTAGACTCAAATGGACAAGGGAAGAGTATGCTGAGGTGATGTATTGCTTTTACTATGCACTCGAAAAGCCAGAAACGAATATTACTGATAATACATATACTACGTGGTGTGTAAGGAATAGTAATAGTGAAAAAATGGAAATGCTTGACCCAAACAAGCTAGCTAATGTTAGAAGATATATCGTTGGTAGCAAAAAATTGACCGATATAGAAATCTCAATAATTAAAGACAGGGTAAAAAATGATACTAGAGAATTACAGGTGGAAAATGACGAAGTTGAAGGAAATTTAGATGAACAAGAACTTGTAATGTCGAATAATGCTGATGCAAGGGTTGAAAATAATGTTGATGAGGTAGCGGAGAACGAGGTTGTCGTTGACGAAGAGGAAATTTTTAGTATGAAAATGGATATCATTGAAGAACTGTCGATAGTCAAACATACTGACATGAGTGAAAGAGAGGCGTTGTTAAAAATCAGACATCCCCATAAATTAAAAAGTATATTAAGTATAGGCAATAAGGCACTAGAACAACTCTGTCATGATATAAATCCAGATTTAAGTGAACTAAACAAATTAATTTATGCAACAGGAAGAGTTCTTCAAGCAAAATGTGGTATTAAGTTAAGAAAAAAGACAACGAATAAGAAACATAGTAAACCAAAGTGGCAAGTAAAAATAGAGAAAGAGATTGAAGGTTTTAGAAGAGAAATTTCTATACTAGAAGAACTGCAAAAGGATAATGGGAAAAAATCGGGCAAAGCTAGAAAAGTAATCAGAAAATATAAAGTACTCTCTGTAGAACAAATACCAACGATTAAAGAAGAGCTAAAACAAAAACTCCAGGTGAAAGCACAAAGGTTACGTAGACTCAATAAACGACAAAAATTCTTCAGGCAGAATAAAATTTTCGAGACTGACGCAAAGAAGTTTTACCGTGAAGTTGGAAAAGAATCTATTTCTGTAGAAGCCATACCATCTGACGAACAGGTAAAGGAATTTTGGAACAACATTTGGGGAAAAGAGAAACAATTTAATGAAAACGCAGAATGGGTACGTGACCTTGAAAAAAGCACCAGGGATATCCCCAAACAAGAATGGGAAAATATTACTATTGAAGAAATCCAAAGCGCGTTAAAAAAGTCTCATAAATGGAAATCACCTGGCATTGACCAGATTCCAAATTTTTGGCTTAATACTCTCTCTTCCGCGCATGCCAAATTAGCATCTAATTTTAATTCAATTATGATAGAACCTCATTTAACACCAAAATGGTTCTGTCAAGGAATTACCTATCTTCTAGCCAAAACAAATGAAACAGCAAAGCCTAAAAACTACAGACCCATTACATGTTTATCAACTTCCTATAAATTACTTACCTCAATCTTAACTGAAAGAACCTACGTTCACATGGAAGAACAAAATATTTTCCCCAAGGAGCAGAAAGGGTGTCGCAGAGGATCATATGGATGTAAGGATCAACTGCTCATAAACAAAATGATTCTGGAAAATGCTCACACTAAACACAAAAATTTAAGTACTGCCTGGATAGATTATAAAAAGGCCTTTGACAGCGTCCCGCACTCTTGGATCTTAAAATCTTTAGAAATGTTTAAAATCTCTCCTGTATTAATAAATTTTCTTCGAATCAGCATGTCATTATGGGAAACAAATCTTACTCTACATCACACGAATGGTACTCTTATTTCAAACGGTATGCAAATCCAATGTGGAATCTTCCAAGGTGACTCTCTTTCCCCACTTTTATTTTGTATTGCACTTATCCCACTCTCGCAACTTCTTAATAATACAGGATATGGATATAAGATCATGGACAAGATTATCAATCATCTGTTTTATATGGATGACTTAAAACTTTACGCTCATAATGATGGTGAACTGGAAGGGTTGTTGAAAACCGTAAAATCGTTCAGCGATGACATAGGTATGGAGTTTGGTCTAGATAAGTGTGCCAAGGCAACTTTTAAGCGAGGAAAACTAATTACGTCTGAAAATATAGAGTTAGATGATGAAACCGTAATAAAACAATTAGATCAAGAAGGAACTTATAAATACCTAGGAGTAAATGAAGGCGATGGTGTACAACACTCGAAAATGAAGGAGAAAATACGAAAAGAATGCATCCGCAGAGTAAGATCAATCCTGAAAACCGAATTAAACTCTAAAAACAAATTAACAGCAATCAACACTCTTGCGATACCTGTTGTTGCTTATAGTTTTAATGTGATAGATTGGAACCTGACTGAGCTAAAAAATATTGACACCAAAATTAGAAAACAATTGACATCCAATAGAATGTATCACCCGAAGTCAGACGTAGACCGCCTGTACGTCCCCAGAATTAAAGGAGGTAGGGGGATGATTCAGTTGGAATTATCGTATAAAACATCGACAGTTGGTCTCTTGCAGTATCTAGATCTAAGCAATGATTGGATGCTTCGATTAGTTAGAGTACACGAAAACTCTAAAAGATTACACTCTGTAGTGAAAGAATCAGCTAAATTTTCGCACGAATTAGGTATCGAAAACGAAAACATCGAACATGTATCACCAACAATAGCCGCAAAGCGTAGAAAGCAAAAAGCTAAGAAAATTGGACAAGATAAACTCCAATCTAGGTGGCATGAAAAACCTCTGCACGGACAATTCGCAGCTCGAAGCAAACAAGCTGATGTAGATGAAATCGCAACCCATCAGTGGCTGAGAAGCTCCGGACTTAAAGGGGAAACAGAGGGATTTATTCTTGCAGCCCAAGATCAAAGTTTATTCACCAGAAATTATCAGGCTTGCATCTTGCATAATGGCGCTGACCCAAAATGCAGGTTTTGTGAAGATAAGGTTGAGACAATTGATCACCTTGTGTCAGGTTGCTCAATATTAACGCCGAATGAGTACAAAAATCGCCACGACAGAGTAGGCCAATATCTGCATTGGAGGATTTGTAAGCACTTCTGTATTGAAACGGAAGCTAACTGGTATGAACACCATCCAGAAGCAGTTACTGAAGGTAAAAATGTTACGATTATGTGGGACTTCCCAATTCACACAGATCGTACCATACAGGCAAATCGACCGGATATCGTCATCAAAGACAAAACGGACAACACCTGTCTGTTTATTGACATGAGTGTCCCTTCAGATAAAAACGTCTCAGCGAAAGTATCCGAAAAGCTCTCGAAGTATAAAGACCTGGAAATAGAAGTGGAAAAGATGTGGCACCTCAAAACCAAAACTTTGCCGGTCGACATACGAGAACTTGGCCTAATAAAGAAAGGTACTGATAAATTTCCTGGAAACCCAAAACTAGAAGAAGTCCAAAAAATTGTATTGAACATCACAGCTCATGTTCTTAGAAGAGCCCTGTCGATCTAAATCATTTCCCTTTTTACACTTTAGTCGTGTTATGTCATATGTAAAATTGTAATTCTGTCCTCTTACTGTTAGTAATATTCCATCTATATTTTCGTCTCCTTAATGTTCGTAATATTCCAATGAATGTAAAATAAAACGTTTTTATATAGTCCAAACTTTTATAAACGTTTGTTTTGTTATTGTTAGTCTTATTGGTTTGTATAATTTGTAACTGTCTCATATACTGTTCGTCAATTGCCTTTTGTTCAATGTAGATATTTTTGTTGAAATGTATTACCTCAAACTTCAATCACCCAAGGTCGCTGGTAGCGACTCGGTGCTTGATTTTAATTAGCAAATCCAAAATAAACTGTATAATAATAATAATAATAATAATAATAATAATAAACTGCACATATTTTAAGAAGAGCGCTTTCTATTTAAATAACCAATTTTTCTACAAATATTTTTTTTACTGTCAACTATTATTTGATGTTCGTAAACTGTTCACTAAATGTTATTATTTTGTACTGTTTTTATACATAGTAACAAATTCTGTTTTTATACAATTAGGATACAATACAAAATTATTTTTACATTACATTACTCCAATTTCATTCACCCTAGGTCACTGGTAGTGACCCGGTGCTTGATCTTAAAAAAGAAGCAAATCAAAAGAAAATGACTGAATAATAATAATAACTAAATGAAGAATATCAAGAAAGAGAATTAGAAGAAGATAAATAATACCAGTATTAACATGAAAAATGAAAATATCAATCATTACTCTCTTACCTTTCCTATTGATATATCCTTATTTCTTGTTTGCACCGAACTGCATAAACTCAGCTTTTGCCTAAAATGTTCATATCTTTGAAATAGCTAAGTTTTCAAGCTCCTCACAAAACGTGTTGGTATTTTTATGTTTAATTTGAATCGTCATGCGAAATATAGACGTTATACTTATTTAAACTCTTGCACAATATGACAAAAAGACAAGAATGCCTACGTTTTGAAAAAAAACCCTTTAAAGTTGATTTTGGAACATGCCAAACTGAATATTGGCAAGCTAATTCGTGAGACAATTTATACTATTTTGGATCCACATTTGCCACGTTTAACCTCACGATAGCACGACCCTTGAAGTTTTCCCGACTTTTTGACAGAATCTAATATTTAAGAAAATATTGACTTAAAATGAGGAAAAGAAGTATTAACACAATTCAAACACTGTATCATTCTGGATTTTGAAACGGATTTTTTTGTAAACGATTCTAGGTGCTACACTCATAATTCTAAAAAGGAATTGAAAAGTGGCGATCCATTCGTTTAACGCACCACAAACTCACCGAGATAAAACAAGCATTTAAATTCTCAAATACTCCATCCATTTTAATGCCGTACGTAGCTCCAGTGAACCTCTGTCAAAAGCCAAATTGATCAGTTAGCTAAACAAATTGATGTCCTAATTATATTGCGTTTCGGCTGAGTTCTATGGTATCGCAAGCAGGTAGACTAGAATATTCCGGGTACAATTCATGTGAAATAATAACAGCATGCTTCCAAATTCGGTTCTCATGCAATGTTTTGACCAAATGTATATATATATATATATATATATATATATGTATATATGTATATATATGTATGTATGTATATATATGTATATATATGTATATATGTATATATATGTATATATATGTATATATATGTATATATATGTACAAATGTATATATAATATATCAAGAATGTCTGTCTATTGTCTGCGTTACATAATATTCCTAAAAATCTTAGTTCATCACATTGAGGGATATCACTATAAATACATCTATAAATACAATCTCTGAATAAGACGCTTTTAAATAGGCTCCATTAGACCCCTGAAAACATTCCTAGCCTATGAATTAATTTTTCTAACCCTATGAATTAATTCAATTTCTAACAAATATTGAAAATTTATTTGATATTGAATTGTAGACTAGGATTTAATTAAATGTTATTCGTTTTAAGTTTCGAAATACACTAATCCGAGCGTACGCATCCATTAAAAATATTGAGAAGTATTTTGTGTTAGTTGTATCTAGGCTTTAGTATTATCATTCAGTTATTTTCTTTCAATCTCTTTTCTCTAAGCCAAGTTTTAACTTTTTCCATGAGGATTTCGCCATCCTTTGACTTTATACATCCTGTGAAAGAGCATCCCTTAAAACTTGTAATCTCTTTGATTTTTCTGTGCATTGTACTAGGTTCAGTTTTCTTGCTTCTTTCAATTTCTTCGCACTGCTCATTAAGCCAAATTTCCTTTGCTTCTCTGCCTTTCCTCTTGATTTCTCTTGTGATCTGCCTACATTCCTCGCTATTGCGATCGGAAATTTTTTTGCCAAGTTAAAAGCCATCTCAGCGTGAAGAAATACGTTTTTCTTAAGTTGTATTCTACCTCGTCTCTAAATCTTTTTACTAATTAGTTTCATCCCTTTTACAATTTCATCTCCCAAAACATGCACGAACTTAATAATTTTGCATTTATTATAAATAGATAAACTGTTTGAGCATAGTACTTATAGCAGAGAGGCACAGACTCAGCTAAATTGTTTTATGCAGTTTTCGTTCTGATTGATAGAAATTAATATAATAAGTGAAGTCATGTTAACTGTAGTGATTGTAAACATCTTTTTTGCAATATGCTCTTGTATTTGATCTATAGTAGTTCCGGACTTAACCATTTCAGCTTAAAAAAGCTTACAAATCATGACATGATAGAGCTCGTATACCTTTGAAACATATAGCAAGTGGAACATAAACTTTGCTAAAAGTAATACTAATAATAACAATACTGATAATGATAATAATGATAATAATTATGCAACTGTATCATTCTCCTATCCGTTCCTCACCATTCTTTGAGCTTACCATCACTTCTGTCTTACCAGCATTCATTTTCAGTCCCCTTCTCTCCAGTGCACCCTGCCAGCGTCCTAGTCTCTCTTGCAGTGCTTCCTTGGAGTCTGCGGTGATTGTGAGGTCGTCAGCATATAGTAGCTCCCAAAGGTCATCCTGCTGGACTTCTTTGGCGAGCTCGTCCATCACTGTGATAAAAAGGAACGGACTCAGTGCCGATCCTTGATGGAGACCAACTTTGACGGGGAATGGTTCAGAAGTGGCCCCCTGCATTCTCACAGCCGTTCTTGCATCTCTGTACATTTCTTCCACCATCCTCACCATCTTTTCTGGTACTCTTTTGCGCCTGAGTGCCCAAAACACAACATCTCGAGGTACTCTATCATACGCTTTCTCAAGGTCTACAAACCCAAGGTACAGTTGCTGATTCCCCTCCAGCTTCTTTTCCTGAATTTGTCTCACAATGTAGATTGCATCTACCGTTCCTTTTCCCTTCATGAAGCCGAACTGCCTTGCATCAATTTCAACCACGTTCCTGATTCTTTCATCCACAATTCTCTCCATGATCTTCATTGCATGTTCCATTAGCTTTATTCCTCGGTAGCTCCCACACTCAAGATTGTCTCCTTTCTGCTTGTATATGGGTACAATGTAGCTGCTCCGCCAATCATCTGGGATTCTTTCTTCATTCCATATTTTTCTGCATAGGTCTGTGATCCATTTAACACCTTCATTTTCCAGTGCTTTCAGCATATCAGCCGTGACTTCTGATGGTCCACCAGCTTTGTCATTCTTCATTTTCTTCAATGCGCTCCTCACTTCTTCCTCTGAGATATCAGCCATTGGGCCTTCTACTGGGTCTGCTGCTTCTAAACCTTCACGCTCATTTTCAACATTAAGGAGTTGGTCGAAGTACTCCTTCCATCTAGTCGCTATCTCATTTGTGTCATACAGCACTTTGCCATCCTTGTCTTTGATGATGTTAACGCTTCCAACATCCTTGGATTTTCTAGCTCTCATCTTCGCAACTTTGTAGATCATGCTTTCGCCTTCTTTACTATCTAACTTTTCATACCATCCTTGGGATGCTTTCCACTTTGCTTCAGCCACACAGCGCTTAGATTCTTTGCTTGCTTTTCGATATTCTGCCTCTGCTTCAACTGTTTGCACTTTCTTCCACTCTTTGAAAGCCCTCTTTTTCTTTGCAACTGCCACTTGCACTCTCTCTTGCCACCACCATGTTTCCCTTTGCACCGATCGCCCACCTTTGCTCCTTCCACATACCTCTTCTACTGCACCCTTGACAGCTGTTTTTAAGAGATGCCATTCTTCCTCCACCTTCTCACATGTCCTTCCTGCCTTCCTTTCATGTACCACCTTTTTGAATTCCTGCTTCTTTTCCTCCAGCTTCCATGCCCTGAGCCTTGGGATCCTGAGATGTTTCTGTTGATTCTGAACTTTCCATTTCATATCAATCACGAGCAGGTGGTGTTGGGTCGCTATCGCTTCTCCATTAATCACTGTGCAGTTCTGTACCTGCAGCCTCTCTCTCTGGCGTACTATTAAATAGTCAATCTGGGTGTTCCTACCTCCGCTGCTGTAGGTGACCAGGTGCTCCTTTCTCTTCTTGAACAGTGAGTTGGCACATACAAGTTCAAAGGCCTGTACCACTTCTAGAATCTTCTCACCTTCTTCGTTTCTCTGCCCATACCCAAAACCACCATGTTCGCTTTCAAATGCCCCTCGCTCCTCTCCAATATGTCCATTTAGGTCTGCTCCAATGATGATCTTCTCCTGTGATGGGATCCTGCTGACTGCTGCCTCAAAAGACGTCCAGAAGCTTTCCTTCTGCTCAATGCTGCAGCCTACTTGGGGTGCATAAGCTGAGATGATATTCACTACATGCCTTCCCATAATAACCTTGACAACCATTAGCCTATCTGACTCTCTTCCAACCTCTATTATGTTGTTCTCAAACTGTCCACTCAAAACCACACCGACTCCATTCCTGCCATCTACTGAGCCACTGTATACCAGCTTACAGCCATCTCCCAGGTGCCTTACTCCACTTCCTTTCCATCGAACTTCCTGTACGCACAATGCACTTACTTTTCTTCTTCTCATACAGTCTGCCAGTTCCCTTCCTCTCCCCGTCATGCTACCAATATTCCACGTTCCAAATCTGATTTTTGCTTCCACTCGCTTCTTTAGCCGTGCCCGTGGACTGCACGGTACCCCTTGCCTTCCCACGCCAGTCGGGGCCTGGCGCGCGTCGTTTACGGAGTACGCCCTATCCTTCTTTGAACAATCTGATGAGATTCGTGCCATAGTACTGGAGCGCTGTTTTACGGTCGCATGCCCTTGCTGACACCAACCACCCTCTTATCAGGGGGTGGGCCCTTAGCCTTTGGTAGTCCCCTACCCACTCACAAGGCAGTGAGGTCATTTAACCCATGACTGGGGGATTTTTAACCCAATACCTGGGGGAGCAATGGGTGAGTGCCAGGGCGTGTTCCACACACCGGTGGGCCATGCGCACTGCACCTAACGGGGAGCTCCTCCTCCGGTGACAGAGTTCGGGCTGTCACCCCCTAGCCAGAGCCTCGTTAGCTCAGGGACCTCACGGTCCCCTACCCAGGGCACACCACGGGGAGGTGAGGTTGACTTGGCCGCAAAGTGGGTCATAGACAGGTGGCACAATGCCACTTTTCGACATGGTCTAGTCTACCCTTTCACAGTACAGGACTGATCCAGGCACTCGCGCCCCTTATGCCCTTATTCTCCCTTTTCAAACCATTCACGAATGCACATTTCCTGCACGTTTAAATCTCCTGATGTAAGTCTTTTGTCATTCGTCTCAACAAATAATTGTTCTTTTAAAGCCGAAGGAGAATGAACAAGAAATTCTTTCGTTCTCAGATACTACTGGGTCTATTACGAATCGAATAAATCACTAAAATGGATTCGTCATAAGTCATTAAATGTCACTTGTGTCCTCGACTACTTTTATTAGTGTTCTGTGTTCTGAGTATCTAATGAAAAGAGTGCATAGCAAATGCGGCCCGATGGGCTGCTTCATAAAGTTTTGATATTAATAATTATGGCTGAAAAGAAAAGATTCGAATCTTGAATTCAAATGTTGTGTATGGAAAACAAAACAGCTTGAAAAAACAAGAATATGTCTTGTGAGAATGCCAAAGTAAAGTCATTACTATCTAATATTTAAAGCATTTCCAGAAGTGCAAATAATAACAATACAAGAGGAATAATAGACGCAAATAAAAAGTTTACTGTTGTTTCTATATCTGTTATTTAATCGGAACTTTTGAACACTCCTTCCTTTTAACTTTTTTTTTAGGATGGGGGCAATGGACAATATGGACCACTTGTCGTCGTCCATGACCAACTTAAATATCTTGCCTTTGAAATATTTTTGCTTCAATTGAATCTGACTTTTCAATGACAACAGAACAAACTTGTGTGTCGTGCATTAGAAAGGGGATTATCAAGTCTGTACTCTTTCAGCAAAGATCGTAAACCTAGTATTTGCTAAATGGCTGAGGAAATTTACACAAATTTCTGAAGCGAAAGGAAGAAAAGAAACAGTCACGTGTTTTGCAATTTTCAACAAATTACTTTCTCAAAATGTTGCCCAAGGCAAACCTTTTACAGGCTAGAATCAATGCGCACACAAGTAGCGAATAACAAAATGATCCCAACAGATGCGAGCAGACAATGGAAAGATCTCAGGCACAGGAAAAGCACTATCTGTGAAAACACTGGTAGTAGCATTTAACATGCTCTATTGCTGCCTTGATTACTATTCAAAAGGTACGAGATTTAGCGCTTTTCTAAAACTTAAAATTTAAGCGGCGCTTATTTTATGGGATAGCACTAAATTAAGCTAGTCCGGTAAGCAGTACCTGTCTTCTGTACTTGACATATTAGGCAAATGCTACCTAATTCAAAACAGTTCTAAAGCACTGATTTTGTGTCCATGTTCTTCTCTATATTAAAAATTAATTACCAAGATCATCCTGTTTATCAAGCTCTTGTCAAGATCATCCTGTTTATCAAGCTCTTGTCAATACCGTAATCGTTTGAATAAGTGCCCCTCTCAAATAAGCGCCCCTCTCGAATAAGAGCCCCCCTGAAAAGCATAAAAATTAAATAAGCGCCAGGGCGCTTATTTGAACGATTACGGTATACGTCTGATGAGCACAGAAACAGCTACACTTGATTTATAGTTTTACAAACTCCGTCTTTTCTCTTTAAAGGAAAAAAAATCATATCTGATACGTGATGAAAACAGAAATATGTTATAACATGCTGAGAAACTGTGAATAAAAAAGTAACCGCACTCACGCACATGTTTGGGCAAATCCTAAAACAAATGTGTGACATCTAAAGGATTGACTGTCTTCAGACAAACTAGGAGACCAACCCAACAGTGTTCATTATTATTCACCAAAGTCAAGGAAGTCAAAATGAATCTTGCCTCTTTTCCTTGTTCACTGATTTCTTAGTAATTGACGTATATTTTTGTAAGTTTCCATTGTCCAATAATTTATCTATGAATTATTTGCAGTTAATTAGTCTAAAAATTAAAAAAGCTGTCCATTAGATGATATGTTGTTTTTAATGTAAAGAAAGTAGCGTGTCTCATTTATTTTTAACACTTTTCTCATTTTAAATCTTACACGTTTTTCCCCGCCATCTAATTTTCCAGATTCATACTATTTTCTCTGTTTCATCTAGAGAATTAAAGTAAATCCCCTTTAAAAGAATGATCGCTTCCTTATCTATGTACGATTAATTTGACATCATGTCATTATTGTCATTTAAGATGTAAATAAAACAGTCCCAGACTTTCTCTGTCCGTCTTTCCTTGTGTGTGTGTGTGTGTGTGTGTGTGTGTGTGTGTGTGTGTGTCTGTCTGTCTCTGTCTGTCTGTCTCTGTCTCTCTCTCCCTCTCTCTCTCCTTCGCCTCTCTCTCTCTCTCTCTCTCTCTCTCTCTCTCTCTCTCTCTCTCTCTCTTTTTCTCTCTCTCTCTCTGTCTNTCTGTCTCTCTGTCTCTCTGTCTCTCTGTCTCTGTGTGTGTGTGTGTGTGTGTGTGTGTGTCTCTCTCTCTCTCTCTCTCTCTCTCTCTCTCTCTCTTCATACAAGCACACAAACACGAGCTATCAAATATAACTAAATTTTTATATTTCACTTTTATTTCACCTTTTTCTTTCATTTTTATTTAGTACGAATATACAGTATAACCAATTCAGAAATTACACAATACGACTATACGAAATTACACAATCTCCCATATAGGGTGTGCCATTGAATGCTATTTGGCCTGTTTTATGAATTTTAAATGGTATATTGTCACCCCCACCGTAAAGGTGTAAGATCCTTTCCTCCTATTAACCCTGTTATCAAACAACGAATGATCTAAATTACATAGCTTTTCTTAATCACTGAATATGTGAGCTATATCATGCCCTTGAAAACTAAAAACGTATCAAAATATGTCAGTGTTGGCATACCTTTCAATCTTGAACTTTCAATTCAAAAAATTGACAAAAGGGATTACATTCCTGTAGCTTAAAGAGACAGCGATTCTCTCAAAACATGGGGCTGGTCAGTAACATTTAAATGACTCGCAATATCAGTCAAAGGAGGATGAAAAGTTGAAATATGATGCTGGTGGAAAGTAATAGGACGCATGTATTTTGTTTTTGCTTTGACAGTCTTTTTTCCCAGTAACTGGGCTAAGAAGGTGTTTTTAGAGGGTTTGAGTCTTATTGTTTATTCCCTACACAATATTATATGAAATAATATATAATATTATATACATATAATAATATATATAATAATAATATATATATATATATATTATTTTACCATGTCATCCCATAAGTCTTATATAATCATGGTGAATTATTTGATATACTTTACCACACTCTTCAAATGAATCCCATACCACACCTTGCTAAATAATATAACGACGTCCTATGCTATACTATTGCTTTCAATACATTACTTAACTGTACCATACCGTAATATACTATACCACACGCTACATTAAAATACTCTGCCCATACGCATTACTTTAAACTTGATGATATCCAATCACATCAGCTGGAATGTACTTTTCCAAGCTGCCTATAACATACTATACTACAGTATATTAGACCACCACAGACTATTCTACTTCACACTAAACTAGCCTGTACTATTTAGTATACTGTAGTATAGTATATATATATATAAATATATATATATATAAATATATATATATATATATATATATATCATATGTTGTCTGGAAAAATTGAAGGGAAGAGAAGTAAAGAAAGAACTTCTGATTTTAATAACAACCTTGGAGAAAGAAATTGACGATAATATGAGGTGTTGAGAAGTGTTAGGTGCAACGAAAGAGCGTCGTTCTGGAAGGAAAAGGCAGCTGAAGAAGAGCAAAATAAAGTATCGATTATTAAGCCATCCTATGCTACTGTGCCCTTAGTTACTAACCTATTGGAACAATTTATTTCATATAGTTTATGTAGTGTGCTAAGTAATAATCATGCAATGTATTAAGATTCCCATGCTAATGTTTGCTTAATGTTGAAACCAATGGTATTGCTTCAGGATTACTAGTTTTTCATTAGAATTCACATGAGCGGTGTCTTTTTTGATAGTTATAGAAAACGTTCTTAGCAACTGAATTAAAATGAGCTTCATACAGAAAATCGGATCAGTCATTTTCTTCTTCACAGAGATAACTACCTGTTTCATACTGGACGCCGCCCATTTACTTACTTCTACAAGAGAATACATTTTGTTTTCGTTTGTATTAAACACAGTTCATATTTGCACTTTTCCAAACCAACGTTTCTGACCCTAATATTTGAAAAGCCTATTACGTTTGAATAACAAATCACACAGAGTTACCAGGCAAACTTTATTGCTTTCTGAAAAAGCAAACAAACGTATGATATAAAAATCAATCCCTACACAATTTAGGCATTACAACATTACCTTCAACTTTGGCATTGATGTCTCTTGGCAAGACAAACCGAAAAGGATATTAAGGAGATCCGACCCTATGAAATTTTTGGAAATGGAAAACACAAAAATTAAAAAAAAGAATTATTGGCTTAAAAGACAGCTTAAAAAAAGGCAAAAACCTATAGACACAACAAACCTACCAGGCAATGATTCTTAGTAGCTTTTTGTCCTATTCTTGTAAGAATTAAACTGCATTTGCCATTCTGATCTCTAGCCAAAATTGAGAGCACGAGCCATATCAAAGTGAGCAAAAAAGTACTTTAATTCTCAGCTTTCTTGGGAAAAACGCTGAATTTTGCACAGTATTTCCAAAGAGTTTGTTTATATGGTCAACCAGAATCTTATTTTAATCGCAAGCTAAAATAAAACTCTGTTATTCAAAAGGAAAACACTTCTGATGCAGGAATTGTATGTCAACTTCGTCCTTCAATATAATCTCATTGACCCTAAACTGCGATACTGTGGGAGATTGGACGTAATCAAAATTAAAAACATATCTGAGAAACAAACAAGAAAATTTTTTCTCTAATACTCAAACGTACTCCTGACTACACTGAAAGAAAGTTAGATGCAATTAAATTCTACGAGTTTTTTTACGTTACTTTGACCTGGTACTTTCTCTTTTTCCAAGTCCTTTTCTCCCTTCTATCCATCTATGCGTCCATCAGTCTATCAATCTATCAATCCATCAATCAGTCGATCTATCTCTTTATCTACTTACATATCTATCAATCTATCCATCCATCTATCTATCTATCGATCTATATATCTATATATCTATATATCTATCTATCAATCTATCAATCTATCAATCTATCAATCTATCAATCTATCAATCTATCTATCTATCTATCTATCAATCAATCTATCTATCAATCTATCTATCTATCTATCTATCTATCTATCTATCCATCTATCTACCTATCTATTCATCTTTCTTTCTATCAATCTATCTATCTATCTATCCATCTATCTATCTATCTATCTATCTATTTATCTATCTATCTATCTATCTATCTATCTATCTATCTATCTATCTATATATCTATCAATCAATCTATCTATCTATCTATCTATCTATCTATCAATCAATC
>RDPX01000658.1:0-15620 GCA_003991215.1 Morbakka virulenta
ACATGGAAAGATATCCTAGTACAAGTACTAAGTCTAATATTGCAGCATTGAATTCAGACTGGATATTTGTTATTGCCCTGTTTGGTGACAAAAACAACAATGAATAGCCACAAAAAGCCATGTTGTTATGTATGCCAAAGGCATTTATTATTATTATTATTATTATTATTATTATTATTATTACTATTATTATTATTATTACTATTATTATTATTATTATTATTATTATTGTGGTGGTGGTGGTGGTGGTGATGGTTGTGGTTGTGGTGGTGGTTGTGGTGGTGGTTGTGGTGGTACTCGTCAAACAGAAACCCTTCTCGCATCTCGTACTTTTTGTGTAATTAGAATATTTTTCTGATAAATATATTTATTAGTAAAAAATAACTGAAGACTCATAAAAATCAGAATAAACATTTTCCCTCCTATTTACGGCAGCCGTACATGCAAATAGCGCACTATCTCGCTTTAAGGTAATGGAAACTTTAGATTTGCAAGGATGATGAAAACGCATGATGACCGATAAACTTGTTTTAGCCCAGTCTACTGGTCAGCTAATCATAGTAGAATAATTTTGAAGTAACCCTCAAATTCAAACTTCTGATACGAAAGTCAATAAAAAGTAATTAATTTCATATTATTCCAAGTGGATATACCATTATTTTCCATTTTCAACTCGGATATGCAAACCCTAAAAATAAATTCTTGCTGTGTTTTTGCTACCGAATTGATTTTTGTTTGATGACTGGTTTAGACATGCATATGTTGCTCTCACTTTATTGGGGGTTTTTTTCAACTATGCTATGTTGTATTTTTTATTGCTTTAATTTAAGGAGAATTTCCGGATAGCATTGGAATTACTTGGTCTTGCAGACGAAACAGTAGAACTGGATGATCAAAAATACAATGTGAGTTTGGATATGCGAAACAAAGAGCAGAGTTTTAGGCTACAAAGCAACGAACCCGTTGTGCAGAATGTAAAATCCTATGTAAAACAGACTAGATTGCCCAAAGTTTCTCCAGAACTGGATTCCCAAAGAGAGAATGCACGAACTAGTTCATGCGTTAATGCGAAAAATAGACGGTCTTTTCAATCAGGTACCTCAGAGCCGGTGAAATCACCTGTTTATAGTGATTTGGAAGATCACTCTTCAGATCTATTCACTGGAGCAAACCTCCCTTTATATTCTGATAGTGCAATAAAAGAAGACACCACTACACTTCCACCACACACTAATCGATTTAAAACGAAAACACCTAAATTCAGGTCAAAAGCATACACAAGGTTTTTAGAGTCATTATCCAATCGAGAAAAGTCATCTTATGACGAGGATAAACCGTCATAGCATTCCTTAGAGCAATTTTTACAACAGGAGTATTCGCTGTGGATGAGAGAAGCAGATACGAATGGGTCAACGTCAAACTGATATGTGGATATTTTCAGTTCAAATTGTTTTAAGGTGAAAAAGCACATTTAGAAAAGATTGAAGATTCGAGTAGCAAAAAAAAAATCGGTTAGAGAAAGCACTTTGTACAGAAGCATAATAGGTGTCGCCAGCAAATGGCGTCATTGTGATTACCTGTGATTACCGTGATAAATTGGCTAAGGATTGCATAGAACATAAGTTGATTGATTACAAATGATTACCAAGGCGTGTTTTCACCCCCTTTCGTATATGGCAATAGCAATTCAAAAATGGATTGTCTGTTTAAGCATTGGACTTTATATTCAGCTTTTGCAGTTGTTGACCTCTAATTTATTTTGTTTGAAAGTACAAATTATGGAGATGTATTATTCAAGCATAGGTGAAACATTTTTCGTTGTAATAAAAAATAGACTCCCACAATTCTGAACCTCGAATGACAAAAGTGGTAGCTCTTTCTGTATTAGCTTTCCCTTCTGTAATAGAATAAATTTACCTGACACCTGCGGTCTCAGATATCTTAAAGCCCAGGTACCTTCTCGAATGTACCTCCAACTGGAGATACTATTTAAATACTAGATCAATCAGAAAACATGAAAAAACTAGACTTTTTTAGGTGTTGGAGTTGCTGTAAAGAAAAGAACAATTTCAATATGAAATTAAAGATTAATCGTAAGCCCAATAAAAAGACTCTTATTAAGTCTTCAACTATTGGTAAGATGAAAGATGGCAAGGCCTCCAGCCCTATTCAAATGTTAACAGTCTTAATAGAGCTTGGAATGAAAAAAATTAGCAGATTGTTAAACATTATCTATAATACTGGAAAACATTCAGTTGACTTGAAAAAGTCTATACTCATACCAATACCGAAGAAGGCAGGCAGGACCAAATGTGAACAACATAGAACCATAAGTCTTATGAGTCATCTCACGGAAGTTCTCTTGCTCATATTAATGAAGAGAATAAGAAATAAGCTTCATCTAGAAATTTCACACATTCAGTTAAGGGTACACGAAATGCAATTCTTACACTCAGAATACCTATGGAAAGATCAGTACAAGTGCAAAAGGATCTTTCTCTGTGTTTTATTGATTACTTAAAAGCCTTTGACAAAGTGAAACATAAAGATTTGTTTGATATCATCTCCAATCTCAACATAGATGGCAAAGATATGAGAATTCTAATATATCTTTACTGGGAGCAAATTGCAGCAGTTCAGAACGATCAGGAACTCAGCGCGTACAAACCAATTCGTCGAGATGTAAGACAGGGATGTGAAATATCACCGGATCTTTTTTATATCTATAGTGAGATGATGCTGCGTAACAATAGCGAAATGGATGGTATCAAATTTGGGGGTGAAGACATGAAATAACTTCGATAAGCTGACGACACTGTACTGATTGCCGACTTCGAAGAAAAACGTGGTGGAAAGTGTTTGCCCGAAATTAAAATTAGAATTGCAATGTCAGAAAACCCACATTCAACAACTTAAGAACAATCTTTACCAACAAGAACATCAGAAATGATACAAAGATCAGAGCAACGAAGACATATGGATATGGATATCGTGGATGGAGAAGAAATCAAACAAGGAGGTGATGGAAACAGCAAATTACAAAAGTTCGCTTATGAAAACAATCCATAAGAGACAGCTTCATTTTCTGGTACACACGTGTAAAGAAAGACGAACTTGAAAAGAAGATGCTATGTGGCAAGATACAGTAGAAGGGAAGCATAGCCGGGACAGACAAGAGAATAACATTCATGAACAGTAGTAATCAATGGACAATGCAAAACACATTAACGAAAACCGAGTTAATAAGGAAGATGGACAATAGGGAGATTTAGTGCTCCTTGGTCGTCGATATCTGTTCCAGACCTGACTGACACATGAAGAATAAGAATTTGTAAAATATTGCTTGTAATGCACTGTAATGTTTATAAGTTGCTGATTTGGTATGATGAGGGAAAGTAATACAATAAAGAAACTGATTGTTTGGATCAGAAAGGTGAGTTTAAAGAAATTCCCAAATTGGACAGCTGAGGGCCAGAGAGAGACAGAGACAGAGAACATTCAAATCTCAATTTGCAGATTCCTTGTTATTGGCTTGGAAAAAAAGTACTCGTACCCTAACTACTACAATAATCACCCTCAGTGCTTATTTATTTCCCTAGGTCAAACGTGAGATGTGTTGTGAAATATTAGGTGTTGAAAGATACGGAAACGTTCTCAGTCCTCCTCAGCTTTGATGGTGTGGATGAATTAATACGGGCCTGGATTGTTCTCGGTTGTCCATTTGTGCTAAGAATGGACATGAGTTTTAATATAGCCATCAATGTCAAGTCTACGTCCAACGTCCAAGAACTGTAATTTTTTTTAAACTTCCTAGTCTGCATGTGTGTTCAAAAATCGCATTTGCCTTTTTTGATAGTGTCAAATATCTCTTTATTTTTCCTTTATTTAAAAGTTCTAATTTCGATTTCCTTTCTGACAGTAAAATTGTTGTCATTATAATTGTTGTTGTAGTAGTAGTAGTAGTAGTAGTAGTGGTGTGCAGAGGACAGGACCAGGATGAATTTGTCTTTTTTAGGCCTTCTTCTCTTTCGACAGTTACAAATTTTGAAGTTTACTTATCAAAGTTGAGGTGTCATAGAAGATAAAAGCATTGTGAACTAGATCATAAATAAAGCTTTTAGTAAACAGTGCAATGTAGTTATATTTCTCTTAGATCATAAAAATGGCTTATGTGAAGTTTACCATGATGTTTTACCTGAAGTCTTTGCTTATCATCATTTACCATAATTAACTTGATTAATACTAAGCCTTTATACAGACTTTAACACCTATAATGGTAAAAAAGCTTTCTTGAAAATTATTTTTCAGTTTGGTTATATAAGTTATAAGCTCAGTTATCTGATTCGGGAACTTATCGAAGTCGAAATTTTCTGAGACGACATATTCCGTGAACATCGGAAAATTCGAGAAATCCGCGCGTTCAATTTGAGATTTCAGAATGTCAAGTTTTTTCAGAAATCCTCTCAAGGTAGTATGCAGTTCAAATATAAGTTTTATCCGTCCTTGCAACTCCGTGTTTAGTAAGTTGATGTGTTTGAGAATACCCACAAGTAAAGCCAAACTGGAAAGAACTGTTAATCTTCAAAGTCAGGGGCATCTGTGTGACTCTGGTCCGATAGGAAAGATTTTATTTCATCCCGAAGAATAAATACTCGTTCGAGAGATCTACCCCTCGACAACCAATACTAATACTGGAGTAGTAATTTCCAGGAAATTTGTGGCGGAAGTGCAGGTGGATTTTTTTAATTTTTAACTTGACCAAATCTAGATTGTGATCGTCGATGAATATGATTTGCTGGAAAAAAAATTTTTTCAAAGCAATATCTCTGCGACCCCAAGGCACCTTTGTGACCCCCGTGTTTTTGGCTAGTGACCCCAAATGGGGTCGCGACCCTGCATTTGAGAACCGAGGTCGCAGCTGAAGCCTGTAAGAAGCTGCAGGAATACCGACTAAGGTGGTTCGGGCATGTAAGGGCTCACGAGGGAGGATGCACAGGACCGCATATGGTGGAGAAGCCACATTTGCTATGACGACCCCTAAAAAGGGAAAAGTCAGCTGAAAAAGAAAGAAAAGACCAGCCAATGTAAACTACCAGTTACTGAGAGGTTTGACATTGTCTTTTAATAATTGAAAAAACAAAAAGAGTAGTTAAAAAAATATTTTTATTTTGAAAAATACCACTTGCCTGGACTTTCAAATTTGGATTTTGAAGATAATTTCCTGATGTTTTAAGTTTTGTAAGTCATTCGATTATTGATGAAATCTATTTTACGGCTCTTACATGCCATCTATCACCAAAATTATCACCAATTTTGTAAAGCAAAAGAAAGCAATAGATCGAAATGAATCCACTAATTCCTTTGCGCAATAAGCTATACGGCTTGTTGTTAGATACTTTCGTAAGTCGTTCCCAACCCGTGCCAATTCCACGGACAAACACGAATGTGCAGAACGTGCTCCAGAGTTTTTTTTAGGAATTCCCCTACTGCTTCATTTACTCCGTTAGTGTACCGTATTCTTTGTCCATCTGTTCTTCGTACTCTAGGAACTTTTTATACTATTCTTTTTTCCTCCATTGGTTCTTTTAACATGGCAAAAACATAACATGCCCTTTGATTAACTCCGCTTGTGATGATATTTTCAGCTTTATTTTCTTTCTCTATTACTGATTTATTTGCTGTTTTAAATATCCATAGAATTTTCAATAGTCTTCTTCAGCACCATAAATAACAAAACGATATTTTTCCTTCAGGCATTATCTCTATGATACGGTGTGTATGTGAGTGTATGTGTGTGTCTTTGACTGTCTGTTTGTCTTTCTGATTAAACGGGGATTTCACGAGAACGGCTGTGTACTTTTGGATAATATTTGGTGCAAAAACAGGTAGGCGTCTATAGCCTAACAGAGTCCATTTTTTTTTATTCATGTCGTTCAATGTGCAGTGGCTCATTTTTTCGCCGATGCCATTGTCCACGTCCAGTGGTGTTGGCGTTCCTGTTATTTGAAGCGAATGGTGTTGGTGCTTGGTATCATCAACAGTTTACCATGGTAGGACCTTCTCAGTCACTTCTCCTTTAGAAGTGGCAACATAATGGGGTATTTTTCATGTTTTCAAAAGGGAAACCCCAAAAGATGATTTTTGAAAAGTACAAAGAATAAACTTAAATAAGGAAGCTAACCAAACCTATACACTGTGCGTGCCTGTGTGCAAGTGTCTATTTGTCTGTTTAAAAGGGGATTTGTCGAGAAATCTACCACCATGTAAATGAATTCTTGCAGATATTAGAGATGACTTTCGACGAAACTTTACTACTGATCACAGGTGTGTCAGTACAGTCTGAAAGGCATGCCTTTTTTAATTCCGTAAGGAGAAACGTAAATGATTATCTAAGCAAAAGAAATGGAAATAATGATTTTAACCTTATTTTTTAGGGAGACGTAAATTGTGTTCTGGATAGTTTCATCGTCAGAAGTCTTTTCTCTAACAAACAGGATAAGTCAGCGAAAAAAAGAAGTTTAGAAGCAGCTTAGAAATATAGCTAGAAAGTAACAAATTGCCCTCCAACTGGAAAGTTTCAATTTAAAGAAATCCTTTGAAAGCAAACTTGTGAGGATAAAGTCATGAAAAGATTGAACAACAGCATCATCTTTAATCACATTGGTCAGGAAACGGGGTGAAAAAGCACCTCTGTATAAAAATACCTCTGTAATTTAGAAAAGGCACAAAAATCACAGAAAACTATGATATCTGTGAAAACAACAGAGAGCAAGTTTTCTAACAGGCTGAAATCGTGGTACATTGTCACACATCTGTCCACCATTTTAAAGGTCTGATGGGATTTTTGTGCCTGATAATTATGTGTTGCAGAAGATTGGTAGTTTTTATAAAAACATCATCTTGTGCTTTCATTGACTTCTTTATTAGAAGCTTTACAAATTTGACGATTGCTTTGGCCAATCCCTTTGACTGTTTATTGTATGTGTTACTGGCATAATGCTTAGATTGCCACTCTTTTTCAAAATATTTTATAATGTGGCTCTATATTGGAAACAAGTATCACTCATGACTTGCTAAAAAATCTCATTTTGAGAAAAAGAAACTTTAAATGGCTTGATTACATCTAGTGCAGTGGCAAGTGATAATTTTTGAAAAAACGTCACTATTGATAATTTTACTCCAACTGTCAAGGTCCTTGTGATCAAGATAAAATTGCATAAACATTTCATCCACAAACTCGACAAGACTAGACTGAATTGTTTAAACACGTTTATTGAAGTTCAAGAACTGGGACTCTCGATAGTTCGGCTCTTTTGACAACAGTTTTCTTAACTTGGTGTTATTGATAAAGCTAAGAACACCAGTGACAACATAACCATGGTGATCATCGCTAAACGAGGAAAGATGAAACTCACATTTTGGTAAATTTTGTATGACAAACTAGTTATTTACCCGTGTTGTACCCCAATTAGAAACTATATTCTTACAGTTGAAGATTTTATTCCGGATGGATGGGAGCAAACTGAATGTAACAGATGGCATGCTTTCTTCAGTTTTGAGAACCTCAGCCGACTGGTCAATGATATCGCGGTCTCTAAAAAAGGATATAAGACGGATTCTTTCGATTCCCTTATTCACAAATTTAGCTATACAGACATTTTTTTAGGTGTGTTGTTTAGGCTTTTTAACTTGAATTTTGACAACGAATTTACAAGTAGAAAAAAAACAGTAAAATATACAAGTAGATCTTTTCCTTCGTTTCATCCATAGCAAAGGTGGATTGCCTTGCCTTGCCTAAGTGCCGTCCCCGATCCAGAGGTTGGCGACCACGTATCTCAAGCTCTCGCGGTTCCGAGCCTGGCATCGCAGCTGTTCTTGATCGAAACCAGTTATTCTCTTGAAATTGTCTATCCACGTCAGATGCTGGCGGCCCCTTGCTCTTCTGCCTGGATTACGTCCATCCAAGACGTCGTACTGAATGCTGTTGTGCCTTACTATGTGGTCAAACTATCTCAACTGCCTCGTTATGATGCTTTTTAGTAAGACACCTTGTCGTTCCCAACATCTGGAGCACTTCTTCGTTCTTCTTTTTCTTCTTCCTGCTGACACGTATAATACACCGGTAGCACCACATCTCAAATTTTGAAAGCTTCTTTTCTATTACCGACACGACTGTCCACACTTTTCAGCAGTAAAGAAGTGTTGACTACACATACGCTTTGGTAAGCCTTAGTCTAAGTGTGAGACGTATCTTTGTGCGATTTTGCTATAGCTATTCAAATTTTGATTTCTTCCTCGCATCTGCCATCACTAGTTACTGTATGCCCTAAGAGCTTGAATCACTCTACTTGCTCTAGTTGTTTACCATTTACCATGACTTGGCTCTTCATTGGTTGTGAAGACTTGTGAACTGTCATCGTACTACAGCGATGATAGCTTGAAGATTAGCTTCTGAGCTTGCAATAATGGTAGTGTCGTCGACATGTCTTATTGAATTCATGTTCTTTCCTCCCACACTAAAAACCTTCCATTGGCTGTATACTTCTTGTGCTCTTTTTAGCATATAGCTTGTAGAGGGTTGGTAACGTGACACACCCCTGACGTACTCCTCTCTCGAATGGCACAAAGCCGCTGCAGCTGCTGCCTATTCTGACCGCCGCCTCCTGATTCCATTACAGATTGATAATTATTCTCAGGTCTTTTCCATCTATATTGATTCCCTTTAAATCTTGCACAAGTTGATCGTGTTTAGTCCTGTCAAAGGCTTTTCAATAGTCAATGAACCAGAGATAGACAGTGCTCTAAATTTCAATAGCTCTTTCCAGGAGATTGCTTACGCAGGACACTGCTTCCCTGGTTCCTTTACCTTGGCAAAACCCAAACTGATCTTCGGCTAGCTCATCATTTACTTGTTGTCTAATACGGCTTTGTATGATTGCTAAGAATATCTTTGTCACTTGGCTCATGATACTGATGGTTCTAAAATTGGTGCAGTCTGTAGCTTCTGGCTTCTTTGGAATTGTTATGGAGATAGACTGATTCAACTCCCTTGGGATGTGCCCTGTATCATAGATCGAGTTGCAAAGAAATGTTAGCTCTTTCACTCCTACTTTTCCCGTGTAGTTTAGAAGTTCGGCACATATATTATCTCTTCTCGCTGCCTTCACAAAACGGAGCTTGATTATAGCTGACCTGACGTCCTTTTCTAGGATTTCCGGTCCACTCGAGCAGTCTGGGGCATCAGACTTAACATCTTATCTGGCTTGATCTGAATAAAGCTCTAATATGTACTCTTGCCAGCAGCTTGTCACTTCATCGGAACTGAATAGCATCTTGCCATCCTTGTTTTTGATGCATAAGCCAGCTTCCATGGTTCCTTTATTAGCTTGCTCCCTAACTTTTTTGTGTACTTCCCTACTGTTATGTCTCTGATCTGACTCTTCGATTTCCTCGCATTGTCTCTTTGTCCATTCTTCTTTGGCCTTTAAGCACTCGGTTGTCACTCTCTGGTTCAGTATTTTGTAATTTTCTGTGCCTTTGCTTCTTCTCCTTTCCTCTATCAGACTTAGATTCTCATCGTTCATCCAACACTTGTTCTTCTTCCTCTTCTTCTCAGGGAGAACCTCTTTTGTGGCTGCAATCATGATGTTTTTGAACCGGTCTCTTTTAAACCTGTTTCTGCTTCTTCCGTTACTACTCTCTCAAGTAGTGTGAAGCCATTTGTAACTTCTACACTGTATCTTTACTGCATTTCATCACTGTGCATCTTTGGGAAGTCAAGCAAAGTGGGCTTGACAGCTTTCTTTGTGGCCCGCTTTACTTTCACTTGCATTTTGCAGATTACCGGAACATGATCTGAATCCATATCAGCTCCTGGGTGGGTAGTGCAACAGATAATTGAGTTCCGGAATCTCTTCTTGATGATGAGGTAGTCAATTTGATTTCTGTGAAGGTCTCCAGAAATTTTCCAAGTGTAGAGCCGTCAGGTATGTTGTTTGTAGAACCTGTTTACCATCATCAATTCATTTTTCTCACAGAATTCTCATTAGACAATTCTCTCTTTCGTTTCTTGATCCTAGATCCCAGTTGCCCACAATGTCTTGGTGAGGGCCGGTTCCAACCTTAGCATTCCGATACCTCATGATCATGAATACTTCGTTTCATTTTACTTCTTTCAGAACTCTTTCCAGCTCTGCGTAAAATAACTCTATGTCTTCATCTGCGTGATCGGTAGTTGGTGCATAGACCTGGATAAAACATGTAATGAAAGGCCTTGTGTTGATCTTCAGCAATAGAACTCTATCTGAAACTGGCCAGAAGCCTGCTATGCTAGCTTTCAGAGAGGGGCATATGAGAAAGCCTACACCACTGCTGTGCGTATCTCCTCCAGAAAAAATGAAAGTGAATTCGTCCTTCCCTATGGTACTACTGTCCTTCCAATGTGAATCGCTAACTCTCATGACATTACAGTTAAGCCATCTGGCTTCCAAAATAAGATTGTCTAATTTGCCTGCTTGAAAAAGGGTTCGCACATTCTATGCGCCAAATCTTAGAGGACGCTTCCTAGAGTTCATGGTAACGTTATCACGCATGTGCTTTTCCGAAGAATTTAAGCCTATACCGTCATCTTAGTCATCATTCAAAGTGTGAGTACCTACCACATTCATGGTAGGTACTCACGCCTTTCCCCGGTGACCGGCCACAATCGTCAAATGCGCTTACGATGTGCCCCATGTGTGTCACACATTTTGCTGCTCCACCTTCAGTGCCACTTGCCACATCCGCTGTCACAGACTTCGTGCACTAAGGAGAAAGCCCCTCACTACGTTTCGTCCGCCAGCTGAAGCGGGGTACCGGGTTGTGGCCACTGCCGTGCACAAGCAGTTACTGGGAGCCAATAGTGAGAGTTGGATGACCGAGAAGAGATCCCGTGTGTCCAGCCATTAGTCAAGACCAATGCAGCTTACGAAGCATCAGAGGTAGTATCTCAACCTGTACATCCCATACAACCCAAAGGTGGATAGATAGACTATTTCAGAAGCTATGAGGAATATTCGACTCCACTGTTCACTCCACTGATTCGTTTTGATTTGATTTGGAAGCTACTCCACAATAAATGAACCACAGTTTTAATAATCCATTTTCATTAACTCGGATTTCTCAATATTCACAATCGGGAAACATTCTAGGATTTTACATTCGCGTGATACCATGTCAGAATCATATGACATTAAGTAACCAATCATAACAATGCATCTCAACATAAATTTGCTAATGTAAAATAATACAACTTCCTAGAACGTCCGGGGTGAGTTCATTGGATAGACAACAATACAAGTCAAAGAGTCACATACACTGCATGACTACAAGGTTACGCTGCTGTGGGTATTCCACAACACACACTCCTCCTTTACTAGACATAGTCAAGTATTAGCTGGGTGCGCAAGCGTGCATCCTGTTCTGCGGTTCTGCGCGGCGCTTTCCTTCTAGGGTTCCTACTCTCCACACGGTTTTCTGGGCCTTTCTCACCATTCTCCAGCATAGGATTCTCAGACTCCATAACCTCCTCTTTCTCTTCATTCACATTCCTAACAGAAATGGCTTACCATCTTCATGCATTCGAACCTTTGCACCGCGTGTGAGTTGCCCTTGCCAACTATCAGCTCTTCCACAATTCCCATTTTTCAAAATCCATGTATTTGGTTTTCATCACCAACCAACACGATGTCACCCGGCTTGGTTCTCACTGGTTCTCTCTTGCAGTCTGTGTGTTTCTCTTAACCCTGTAAGATATTCACCTCTCCAACTTTTCCAAAAATGACTTAATTTCAAAGTCAAACTAGGTCAAAAATAGTAGGTTATTATAACAATAATAACCTACTATTAATACTATTATTATTATTACTATTACTATAATAATAGTAATAACATACCTTCACAGTGGTTTTAAATGTCTTCGCGTTGTCGGAGAAAATCAACAGTAATAAAATTATTCACGGTAAGGTCATCAATCATTTCAGGATGTTAGGCTCCTGTGACACAACAAGAGAAGAGAACGTTGTAACATTTGCTTATCACACCTTGATCGCCTTTCGTGTACAAAGGTCCGGCAGTCCGGCCCAACATGAGTAAAGGGAGGAGCTTCTGATACTCTGAACTTTGGCAGTGGCGCAGATGGTGGTGCATGGTAGGGTTTTCTATCATGTTTTCTATAAAGAAGGCATTGTTTCAACAGCTTTTTTACAAATTGCTAGCTCTTGGTCACCCAAAATCTACTTCTAAATTCTGTAAGAGTGGCTGCAGTCTTCAAATGTTTCACATTCTTGTGACACTCAAAAACAAGACATTCTCTTAATTTGCGACTCTTTAGCAAAATTCTAGGATATTTGGCCTCAGCTGAAAGGTCTGAATTCTTCAACTTTCCTTCACACACAAGAATTTGATCCTGCAAAATAATTCCCAAATTTTTCTTTGTCATTTTAAAGTCTGGTTGATCTTGAAGAGAAAGCTGTGCATTAATCAACCATAACGTATCGGCTTCGTTGATTTCCTTAGCTTCTACCTTACCTGTGCAAAGATTCTTACCTGCTTCTCCTGCCTTGATGTTACTCATGAACCTTAAAACTGTAACTCTTAATAGTTTCAATAAGGAACAATACCAATTTCAATAACAGATGCGATTTTGCACTCTGTATTCTCAGGACTGTAACCTTTTTCTTCTCCTCATTCATACTGTCAGAACCCTCTATGGTAATACATATAGCCCATTCTGACTCACCTTTCTTTAACCAGGTAGGGCCTTCCCACCAAAGTTTATTATCCCGATTCTGACTGGCTTTCATGCCACGTGACTCCAGGTCTGCTGGGTTTTCTATTCCATATACATGACCCCACTTATCCTTTTTAGTCGCAAGCAAAATCTCATTCACTGTATGCTGAACAAATAGTTTCCATTCTCCTCTATTAAGGATCTAGTACAGTGATGTTTTACTGTCCACCCAGCACCTGATGTCAATTTTAAGCTGTAGACTTATCTAACCGTACTCATTAAAGCAGTGAGTATTTTTGCTGACATAAGTTCTAACCTGTTAATGGTTCAAATTGGCTACTTTGTCTTCGAAGTCAATAACCTCGTGTATACATTCTGTGTTGTTTTGGAAACAAGATAAATAACAGCAGAATACGCTTTCTTTGAAACATCACCGAATCTATGAAGTGAATGACTCAAAACTTTACCTTGTATTGGGAATTTCTATCTTACCTGTCTGTTGCAAATCTTTCAAGCAATTTTGCCTTTTCAGTGCCACCTCCTGAGGGAGAAGTTTATCCCTTCCCAATCTGCTGACACAGATCTCTTTAAATAACACCTTACCTGTGACTTAAACTGGGCCAGTAATACCAAGTGGATCAAAGATTGCAGCGAGAGTACTCAATATTTTCCTTTTTGTAGGTGAATTAAAATCACTTGCACACACCTTTGCCAATTTAATTTCCAGGGTATCCTTGCTCATATCCCAAGGCAGGTCTAAAACTTGGGTTTTGTTACCTGTGACTCTATCTATGCATAAAGTCTCCTTTGCAAAATTTTCTTATTGTGATAGGTCTTGCATTTTTTTCTTCCTCAGCTTGCATTAACCTTTCTTTTTCTTAATTCTTGCCATCACTTTTGGATTGTTTGATTTCCATTTTCGAAGTAAAAAGTAAAAATCTCTTGCTTTCTCATAAAGGCAGAGTGTTCCTTCTGTAGTTTTACAGCCTGTCACTTCATCATTTACGTAAAAACTTTCAGTTAGCTTTGCTACAAATTCAGGATCAATATTTTTGAATGATTCAATGTGGTGTCTCAAGACTGCATTTAATAATAATGGCGAAGAAAGAAGGCCAAATACCACAGTATTATAGCAATAAACCCGTACTTCTGGTTTGCTTGCCTTTGTATCACTTACCCAGAGAAAGCGAAGACAATCATGATCAGCTTCGCTGGTACGAATGTTCAGGAAGGGTTTCTTAATGTCACCTGCCAAGCAAACCTTGCTGTGTCTGAACCTCGAAAAGATGTTAAGCAGTAAAGGTGTTCATGTAGGTCCTACATGTAGACAATCATTAAGGGAGGTGCCATGCCTTGGTTCCCTACAAGAGGCATCAAATATGATCCTCAATGGGTTTCTCAATGTCACCTACCAAGCAAACCTTGCTATGTCTAAACCTCAAAAAGATGTTAAGCAGTAAAGGTGTTCATGTAGGTCCTACATGTAGGCAATCATTAAGGGAGGTGCCATGCCTTGTTTCCCTACAAGAGGCATCAAATATGATCCTCAATGGGTTTCTCAATGTCACCTACCAAGCAAACCTTGCTATGTCTAAACCTCAAAAAGATGTTAAGCAGTAAAGGTGTTCATGTAGGTCCTACATGTAGGCAATCATTAAGGGAGGTGCCATGCCTTGGTTCCCTACAAGAGGCATCAAATATGATCCTCAATGGGTTTCTCAATGTCACCTACCAAGCAAACCTTGCTATGTCTAAACCTCAAAAAGATGTTAAGCAGTAAAGGTGTTCATGTAGGTCCTACATGTAGACAATCATTAAGGGAGGTGCCATGCCTTGTTTCCCTACAAGAGGCATCAAATATGATCCTCACCTTTGTTATTTCAGCATGATCTCGAATGACAGCTCTATGTGCAAGATAGTGTATTTTGCCTGAAGATTCTGGTTCCAAGTTTGCTACTTTTTTTTTAGAATAATGCCAGCCTCTTCCTGTTCATCAATGATTTCGTCATACTTTGCTAAGATTTCTGGTTTTTTCCTTAATTTCCTAAGTAAACCTTGCAATCTATGAAAACAGACATTGTAATTTGATGGCAAATCATCATGGGCCACCTTCCAAGGGAGACCAACTGTGTACGTTTCTCCTAAAAAGGAAATGTTATTAATCAGTTTCTCATGCATTTCATTCTCAAGGAGAATACTCAAAGTCTACTTGCCTTCTCCTCCAAACGTCCCTGTTTTGTTGACGCTAAAACAAAATTAGCATTAGAAACAGAGGACTCAACTGACAGAATGCTTTTACTTTTCAAAGGACCGGATAAAACCCAACCCAGATTTGTGTGTATGGCTATAGGGTGATAAGGCCACCCTCTGATTGTTTCGTCCTTATGAAACTGCCAGATAAAATTTGTGCCCACAAGAATGTCGACTTTCAATTCTTCTTTTTTCTTAGCAACCTCTAAAAAATATGAAAACATATTTAATACAAAACAAACTGACCCTTTACACAAAAGCAACTATGTATCTTGGTTTTAATCTTTTGATTGCCAAGGATTGCAAGTGTCACTGATAAAGAATTTGAAAATTCTGAACTTTATGGACTCAGAGGAAGCCATAGATATAAGAGCTAAATCATGTCATGAGTCGTAAGCTTTTTCTGAGCTACGTTTTGAGAGATACTTCTTCCATCGTCAGGCTACTGAAATGACTAGGTGCGGCTATTTTATACTTTGGTAGTGCGGACGTGCGTATAGACAACGCTCGAGTTATTTCGGGAAGTGGTGCCATACCTATGTTGTGTTTGTTTTGTTTCTTTCTTCAGTGCTGGAAGCCATATTACTGGGGGGGGGGGGGT
>RDPX01000658.1:16380-40106 GCA_003991215.1 Morbakka virulenta
CCATATTACTGGAAGGGTGTAGGATATACTGTTGATGTGATTGCTGCATTGCAAGGAATGGATTATTTCTTTTATTTTTCTTGTTGTTGTGTTGATTTCTTTGTCTATAATTCTTTTATTTTCCCAGTCAAAGGTATGATCCTGTGTCTAGCAGTGTTCGGCTATTTCATGATTGTTGGTGTCACCTTTCAGAACAGCTCTCTTGTGTTCTTTTTCTCTTTTACCCAAGGAACGCTTTGATTCACCTATGTAGGAGGCAGGACAGTCCTTACATTGTAGTCTGTAAACTACGTTGTTCCTTTCATCAAGTAGAACTGGGTCTTTTGGTTTTAAGAGGATCTTCCTTAAGGTGGATGTAGTGAAGAAGGAGCATTGAATGTTGTGTTGTCGGAGGGCTCGTCTTAGGTGCTCACTGGTATTCTTCATGTAAGGCATCCTAACATGAAGAATACCAGAATACAATGTAAGGACTGTCCTGCCTCCTACATAGGTAAATCAAAGCGTTCCTTGAGTAGCTTGACGATGGGAGAAGTATCTTTCGAAACGTAGCTCAGAAAAGGCTTACGACTCATGACATGATAAAGCTCCTACATCTATCTAAAAATATATATCTTTTTTTAAGATGCGTATAATCGTGCTTAGCATATTCAACATGTTCATTGGCAATACTTGCTATTTCAGGCACAACAAAGCATTCAACATTGACATTTTCCCCTCCATTCACTGGTGAAATACTAAAATTAACTATTATTAATAAATTAACTAAAATTAACTCTCTAGCATAATCAGTCTCATTGCACCCAAATGCTCTTATTCCTAAGTTCTCCTTCCTCAAATAATTGAGACCCAGTTCCCTGACAGTTTTTGCTGTGATAAAGGACTTCTGACTTTCCGAGTCGAAGAGCAACCTTACCTTTCCCTCTTTTTTCTGATCAACAGTAGCCAAAGCTGTTTGCAAAGCTACGTTACTTCCAGAGCTTTTGTTCCCACCCATATACTTGCATTGGGGTCTAAGGGAGCGCTGAAAGCGGGACTAGATGTTTACTTATGCACAGCTGACAAATCAGTGGCTTTATTACTACTGCTCGTACCAAAATTGCTACTACTATTGCAAAGAGAGACATGCAAATCTTGCAGTTCATTCTTAACCTGCAGTTCATGGCAAACCTCTTAGCAATGTCCCTTCTTTCTTTAACTTCTTCCAGTTTCTTACAACCCTCTGCTTGGTGTGCTTCGACAAGGCAGAAGGTAGATTTCCTCTTCTTGTTGACATTCAACATGACACTTGCTGTTCCAATTTGATTATGTTGTTGTTGCTGCTACTGTAGTTTTCCCACTGGAGATGCTGTTTGACGACGAAATAGATTGTAATTCTCTGGCACTTTTATTTCCTTTTTCAGAGCTTCAAAAAAATCTTCGATTGTCCACTCTAATTGGTCTTTGTTTTAAATCTAATCATACTCAGTCTGATAGGTTCTGGAACTTTGTTCATTAAAAATCACAACACAACAGAACGTGAATAGGTTGTCGGATCAACACCCAGTGTCTGCAAACCACAATGATGAATTTCGATTTGGTCGAGCAACTGACTTAATCTGCTGATATGTCTTTCTCCAAAAACTGGGGATAAATTGATCAACTGGTTCGTATGAGCTCTTTCTATTACATTTGGGTTGGCAAATCACTTCTGGAGTAATTCCACTGCGGTGGCATTTGACGGTTCTGTTGTAGGAAATTCTGTTATCATCGAGCTGGCAGAACCTTCGAGATATCCACGAAGATATTTCAACTTGTCGACGTCTACTAAGTCGTCATTGTGGTGAACAGCACTACTAAATGCGTCCCAGAATTCTTGCCATTCATAGATTTGTCCCGAAAAGTTTCTAATTTCAAGTTTTGGCAATTTTACCTTGACTCGGGTACCGTAATTATTACTTATATGGATGATGAAACACTTCCACGAGAATCACTCCTCGTCAATGACGAAGTTGACGAATTCTTCAGCGTCAATTTAGCCAAGTGGTCTACAACATTCGACACAGTAATCAAAATTTTTTGCTTCTAGACACTTGACTCTTCCATTTCCTTATCTATCGTTCCTTTTTGTACATAACTTCTAGCACCTCTTCTTCCATCTTTTTCGAGTACTCCCTCATTTCAGTTAACTCCGTTTTGTAAGCCTCCAAGTGTCCTTTCTACGACTCATTGATGCTCCTTTCTGCAAATTCTTCCACTTTTCTGATAAGCGCAGTGGCGTTTTTTCTACGAATACTGCGTTTTTTCTTCAGTTTCTCCATTTCTGTGTTCTGCTTGCCTGAAATTCAATCATCCGGCTCGGTGGATATATATAGATACCTTTTGATGACATTCTGTTTACCACACCAAAGCTTCTCGCCACTGAAAGGCCACTTGAGATATCCCCAGAGGCTCCTGATAATCTTTTTAAGAAGATTAAATAATGACTTGTATGACCGGGTCATAAAAAGCCAGAAACACTTACTGGTACAACCCACAGGACAATAAAAATGGACACAACACAAGGTTCGACTTTGACTTTTACGAAGATCAAAAGAAAACTTCCCTAATAAACACTCATTTGAAATTGTATGATGACCAGCTGGTTAAAGGTCATCTAGTGTTATCTTATGACGAGGAAGAAGAGAACAAAGTTTACTTACCTTTAACTTGCAAATCATACATTTAGGGTAGGAATATCAGGGTAAGATATTTGAAGGACTATGCGAAGGGCTAGTCCAGATTTAGTAAGTTGTTTCTCAGATGTTATATTTGTCTCCATGTTTTACACACAACTATTTTTTCTAATAATGTTGTTGAGATCAGCTTATACTATACTGTACCCTATAGCATTTTATTTGTACTGATGTCTAAATACGTATTAGGTCTCTATCCAATCCACCTACGTTGACAACATCGACAGTTATCAGTATGTCAATGAATTAGCGTGCTTTATTGGTTTTAACCAATCATTCTTCAGAATTTTGTAAACACAGGGAAAAACCGTAGAATTCAAATAATTTTAGAGGATGTCAGACAAGAGATTGCAATTGTAAAACATATTTAGAGTTAGCCGAATTATAAGCCTTTTCTGAAGAAATGTTTTGTATATTTTATATGTTGTAACTTTTATCATTTTCTTGTAATCCTATTTTATCTTATAAGGCTATTATTGGATTGAAAAGAAGTATTGCCTACGCGTTTTGTTACCGTAGAAAAGAGTTGTGATCACTGTCTACTAACCTCTAGTAAAATAACCCCGGCCCCAGACTACGACTTTCGCCCCCCCTTCCTTCCCCCTTCCTTACTCTTGAACGTTGCTAGTCCATTCGACATCGGTACAGGAGAGGATTTAAGCATTTTTAAAAAATGAAATAAACTTTTAAAAGCCCTCATTCGCTTACCTTTAAGATTTGACATTGAGCACAGTAACATACATTACGTTTGAATATGTGATCTCCTAACTTTTAAAGATGATTCAATATTCTTATTATTATTACTTCTTCTTTGCTCTCTAAAGAACTCAGAACTGAAACAAAGATTTTACGTTTGGTTTTCATAATTTTGAATACTATGCATTTCCTGTTTTTTTTATTTCACTTGAGGGGGTACAATGCGTGAGTGCAAGGCCCCGAACTTGAAATTAATGAATCGTGGAAACATATTCATTGATTTGAAAAAAGGTGATGGGTCACTTATCATCATGATCATTAAGTTTGTTTGTTTGCTGTCTTCTGGGACTAGAAAAATGAAGACACTACTCGTAGAAGATATTTGTAACATTGCTCGCTGGAACATGGTCTACACCTTTGGTGTGTATAGATAGATGAAGGATAAAAAATATATGGTGATAAAAATAAAAAAGATAAGATAAAATAAGTAATTAAAAGTAACTGCCATGTCGTTTTAAAAGGAGAATGTACAACGGAATGTTATTCACGGTTAGCTGATACGTCAGCTGATAATGTGTTCAAAAGCAGCCTGATAAATACGTACATTTCCGGACATAAAAAGAGGGTTTCGCACTTTCTCTGGAAGGTGTACGATATCGTTGATCATTAGGGAATCACCATGTGGTGACTTCCATTAGGTGACTTCTTCTTCCGCGCTGACCTCCTCCTCCTCCTCGTGTGCCGTGTCCTTGCAGAACGTAGGCGGTCATGCTTCTCCACAGGATCCTATTCTTGGTCTTCTCCAGCATTTCCTTCTCGCTGACTCCGGTCCATGTTGACAAACTTTTCATCAATGTTGTTCTTTGTCTTCCTCTTCCTCTTTTACCGCAAATTTTACCAGTAACAGCCAAATTTTCCAAGCCTTCTTTTCTCATTACATGTCCTAGGAACGAAAGTTGTCTCTTTCTGATGGTTTTCAGGAGTCTCCTGCTATAATTAGCTCGTCTTAGTACTTCATCATTACTAGTGTGTTCCGTCCAGGAAATTCTCAACATTCTGCGCAACATCCACATTTCAGTAGCGTTCAGTCTTTTCTCCAGGTCTGACGTCAGTGTCCAACTTTCACAGCCGTAGGTCAGGACAGGTAAGACATAGCAGTTGAGGATTCTCACCCTGGTATCTATGGAGATTGATCGGGATTTCAGAATCTTTGACATACGCACAAACACCTCCTTTGCCATAGCTACTCTTCTCTTTACTTCCGTTACACTTCTGCCGTCTGAATTAAGCATGCTTCCAAGGTAGTTGAACTTATTCACCTGCTGTATCCTTTCATTATCGATTAACAAAGGGCATTCGACTTGCTGCTGTTTCTTGCTGATCGCCATGCAAAAGGTCTTCTTTTGATTAATGCTTAGTCCTTTTCTTGAGCTCTCTTCCTTCACCATATCCAAGAGCTTTTGTAACTTCTGAGGAGAGTTTGCAATGAGTGTCGTATCGTCAGCGTATCTGATATTATTCATGTTATATCCTCCTATAGAAAAACCGCTTTCCTCTTCAATTGTTCTCACTATTTGTTCGCTATATAAATTAAAAAGGTCTGGAGATAGAACGCAGCCCTGTCTAACTCCTCTTTTGATGTTGCTGTATCTTCCAACCTCGTTCTTGATCTTAACTCCAGCCGTTTGTTCCCAGTACAGATTTCTTAAAACTCTTATGTCTTTCCCATCTATGTCTAGGGCTTGCAATGTGTCCAGCAGTGTTTCGTGTTTCACTTTGTCGAACGCTTTGCTATAGTCGATGAAACAGAAATAGAGATCTTGCTGCATTTCTATGGCTCTTTCTGATATCATTCTCATAATGAAAATGGCATTCTGGGTACCTGCATCTTGAACGAAGCCAAATTGTTGTTTGCCTATTTCTGGTTTGGTTGCTTTTCTTGTTCTTGCCATGATGACACGCATAAAGATTTTGGTTACATGACTTATGAGGCTGATAGTTCTATGGAGCTCGCATTCTGTTGCTCCCGGCTTTTTAGGTAAAGCAATAAAAATTGATTTTGACATATCTGGTGGAATTTCACCGCTGTCATAGATTTCGTTGACAAGTTCTGTTACTTTGTCAATTCCAAACTCCTCGAGTGCTTGGATCATTTCAATGCAGATGTTGTCTGGTCCTGCAGCTTTGTTTCTTTTCATCTTGGTAATGGCAGCTTTGACTTCGCTCTTCAGAATCTTCGGGCCTTCTATAGGTTTTCTGATGTTGGGTTTTTCTCCTCTTTCATCCAAGAACAGTTCATCAATGTATTCTGCCCATCGATCCATGATTTCATCTTTTTCCATCAGCAGAGATCCATCTCTGGCTTGAATACATTCGCTGGAAACACATGTTTTCCTACCGACAAGTGTGTTGATTTTCTTGTGCAATGATGAAGGGCTTTCTACTCTGCATCTCTCGATTTCCGCGCACTGTACATTTAGCCATTCTTCTTTTGCTTCTCTACACTTCTTTCTGATGTTTCGATTCAGAGTGTGGTACCGATCTGAGTCTTTATTTCTCACTTTCTGTCTTTCTTCCATCATTTCCAAGATTTCCTTTTTCATCCATCCTTTTTTCCGGTCCCTCTTTATCGGTGGGATCAGCTCCTTGGCAGTTTCAACCAGGGCTTCCTTCAGCACTTCCCATTTGCTGACTTGGTCACTTTCGAGAGCAGCAAATCTATTTTGCACTTCCACAGCATATCGTGTCTTCATTTCTGCATTCTCTCGTAGTAAGTTCCACTGCAGTTTTGCGTCTGGTATAGCATGTTTCAATTTGCGAAGGCGAACCTTGGTGGTGCATACTACTGGATTGTGGTCGCTGTCACAGTCTGCTCCAGGGTATGCTTTTGCGTTCTGAACTGAGTTCTTAAATCTATGATTGATGGTGATGTAATCGATTTGATTTCTTGTTCTGTCTCCCGGTTGTTTCCATGTCCATAGACGTCGTTTATGGTTCTTGAACCAGGTGTTCATGATCACTTGGTTGTTAGCTTTGCACCAGTCAGCCCATCGTTCCCCTCTTTCGTTAATCACTCCTAGCCCATACTTTCCTGATACTTGCTCGATTTCTTCACTACCTACTTTTGCATTAAGATCGCCCATAACAATGATGATGTCTTGTGACTTACATTGTCTTTTTGCTTCATCGAGTTGCTCGTAGAACATTTCTATATCATCTTCGCTGCTATCTGCTGTCGGTGCATATACTTGAATGAGACTGATGTCGAAGGGCCTACCTTTTATTCTCACCAGCATTACTCTGTCTGACAGGGTCCAATAGCCGAGTATGCACTTGCTGGCTGCTTGGTCAAATATGATTCCTACTCCTCTTTCATGCTTGTTTCCACTAGAGTATATGACTTTTTTGCCATTCAGATCGAAACTTCCTGACCCTGTCCATCTCGTTTCACATAAGCCTAGTATATTGATCTTCATACGATCCATTTCTTGCTTCACATTTGATAGTTTTCCTGCTTGATATAATGTGCGTACATTCCACGTTCCTATTCGAAGACAATTGTTGTTCCTGACAGTATCTGGATTACGGTCGGGCTCCACCTGTCGGACATGGAGGTTCCTACCGAGCGAGGTGTTAGTTGTCCTAACCCCATTCACGCTGTTCGTGTTATTCTTTTTCTTGTGCATTAGCATGACTTTCTTGGCAAGTTACGGTGGTGGTTTGCCATTGCCTTCCACCGGTGGATGGCCACTTAAATCTAATGCCTCTTTGTGCCCTCAGCATACCACGATGCGCTTGCAGGTTACGCCTTGTTGCCGTTGGTCCTTTGGGACTCATCCACCAACTCTGCCGTTCCCTGTCTTCATGCGCTTAGTGCGAGGCGTGCACTATTCACCAACAACAAGTTGCTGGCTACCCTCATGTCGTTTAGCCCGCCAGCTGAGGCGGTGTACCGGGGTGTGGCCGCTGCCGCGCACAAGCAGCTACTTGGAGCCAGACATGAGAGTTGGGTGACTTCCGGATGCCAGTGGGTCCATCCCCCATAGGGCAGCTGATGGTTGCCTCTGGATAGTACTCCTTCTGATCACCCCATACACCCCTCCGCGCTGACAGTTAAGTAGAATTGGAAATTGTTTCACTTTGAGTAAAACTTGGATTTTTATGCTACTTTTTGTACATGCTTATGCTTCACTGTTAATTTGATGTTGCCAATAAACACTGCAGTCAGTGTTAGATATCATTAGGCGTAAAATAAATCCCTTTCGTTATTGATGTATTTAGCTCAACCTGGTCTGCAAGAGGGAGCGAAAGGCTCAACAACTCTGTTGTTTAGTGCAATGGCCTAACCTTTTGGCCAAATATTTTATGTTGTTTAATGAAATGGAGGATGGTTGTATTGAAACACCGCTCTGTTTGGAAGACAGCCGTCAAGTATAATTCACGAAACATTATTTGTCAATTTTTGTGTAGACACCTTTTTGTGTTGTACTTCAGAGCCAAATTTGCTCTTTTTCATGGTAACAACTTCAGTTGATAACGTGTTTATAATCAAACTGATAGAAGCATGCATTTCCCATCGCAAACAATAGTTTACACCAAGGGGTGACTTCTTCTTTTGTGCTAACTGTTGCGTGTGTAGTGATATTAAGTTTATGATCGATTTACCCCTATGGGGGGCTTATTTAAGGGTGGGGCTTATTTTGTAACAAAACATTTCGAAATGGAAGCTTACTCAACAACTAAATGTACTTATTGTATTTGGTAATTTTCTACAAACACCTTTTTGTGTTGTACTTGAGAGTTCAAATTTCCTATTTTTATGTTTTCATTTATGATTCTTTAAAAATTACTTTCTTACAAATTATGTACACAAAGAAAAGAATGCATTCAGTTGATTTGTTGAATTTTCTCTTTTATTTTACAATTATAAATATTCTGCTACATTTGTACCTTACTTTTCCACTCTATTGTTACTGTGTTGGAGCCGTTTGGCTTCAACTTTGAAATCGAAACAATATTTTTAAAAACAATGTCGTAGTGTGTCAAATCTTTACAATGTAGAAGAATGGGCACTTGACCTAAACTTTCATCGGACGTTCCCTTATTCAAAAAATACCGACATTTTCAACATCATCCTATTTTTTCCGTATGGTTAGCTGTTGCAAGCTAACAAAGAAACCGGATTTGGTTTGCTGGTCATTTTATGTTTGTGTTCTTTCATTAGAAAGAATTTTCAACACGTGGATGTATTTTTCTTTCATTTTGGTGTCCGCGGCATATTTTTATTTCTTTTTAAAGAAACTGATCTTTTGACTTGAATTTAACTGGTTTGATTATTTTATGCGTTTTATTTACAAGCTATTCGTCTCATGTGATGGTCAATCATGAAAAATTACTAAGGATGTTTCTTTCTCTTTTTTTAAATCCATTTTGTATTTTGCCAGTTGCAAAGTAACATAATTGAACAAATCAATGCGCACACGATTGAAATAAAAAAACAGCCAACATTACCAACAGTTTTCATTTCATATTAATGAAACGCAATGGAGATTCCTGGGCTCGATCTATCGCTCAGAGGTCAAACCATTTGAATTGTTTTTTTATTTCAGCCCCAGTGGGCACAACCCAAGCAAATGCAACCCATCACATTTAATAATATCGGACAGCCAGTTTACCAGAAAACCACACGTTTGCTAAATCTAATATTAAAACAATTGTTTGAAAGGGTATAGAGAACAACTAATTGAATCAGTGATGGCTTCATTTCTTTTTGAAAAATCTGAGAAGGAAACAAAAACTGACTTTTCAAAAGCTCATCAATCAGTTTCCCCTGTGGTCAGGAAAACACAACATGCCGTCTCTTGTCTGTTTGCAAACAAAGCTACCGTTACTTCACAGTGATTACCTGCAAAGTTGTAGCAACCAAAATAACTGACTGGAGAAACTTCCCGCTGGTAATTTGTCTAGGAATGTGCGAATCTTGAATCTTGTTAATATCAGCTACAATAGCAGAGTCAATTTTCAATGCGTTCTGTATGAAAGGAAAACTGTCATAAATAGGTGTTACTCTTTTGTCACCAGGCGGAAGTTCTTATGTCTTCCGCTTTAGTTCTCAAGAAAACCTCAAACATCTAAAAAATATCCAAAATTTTCATTGTTGAAAACTTTATTCTGTAGAAACCTTATCGTATATGAATTAGTATTTGTTTGACTGCTCATACGTTACCTCTTACCTGGTCATAATTCTTATCAAGGGAGGCAGACCACCGACAAAATAGTCTTCGCGTGACCATTACGAAAAAGAACGACCAATTTGCCTTGGATTGATGATGCTGTTGTCGAGAGAGTGGAACAATTACATGTTAAATGCAATGTTGATCTAACCGTCACTTGTAATCCAATCGCTGTTCAGTATTAAAGTCGTTAGATTTGGGATTAAGGTCTGTATCCTCAAAAGGTCTTTATAGTTAAATATAAAATTAAAAAGAAAGAAACAATAAAGGCTATCGTATTTCGCAAAATCGTGGTAATTCAATAACAGGTCGATGTTTCGTGGGTTGTGCAAGGCCCGTTTCTGACCGTGCATTATTTTGAATAGAAGAGGGATTGAATATTAATTTTGTAACCTTAGTCCAGCGCAAGTGATGTCTGGATTACTAGAAGAGCCAACGGAGTTGTCAAGCAAGGCGAATCTTGTCCTCCAATTTTCACCCGAGCAAATCGCATGTGTTTGTGATGCCCTCATTCAAAGCCAACATATCGACAGATTAGCTAGGTTTTTGTGGTCATTACCTCGCGGTGAACTCGTCAACGGCAGTGAAAGTGTGTTGAAAGCCAGAGCATATGTTGCTTTTCATCAAGGGCATTTCAGAGAACTTTACACCATTCTTGAAAGCCATGAATTTGATCTGGGTTCCCACAATGTTCTTCAAGCAATGTGGTACGAAGCCCACTATGCTGAGGCAGAAAAAATTCGTGGTCGACCACTCGGCGCCGTTGAGAAATACAGGATTCGGAGGAAATATCCCCTGCCAAGAACGATTTGGGATGGCGAGGAGACAGTCTATTGCTTCAAAGAGAAGTCAAGACAAATTTTACGCGAAGCATATGAAAGAAACAGATACCCTTCACCGCAAGACAAGAGATATCTGGCCAAAATAACGGGTCTAACTTTGGTACAAGTTTCTAATTGGTTCAAAAACCGGAGACAAAGGGACAGACCCCTTACTGATACAGAAAACAGAGAAAAACTGTAAGTACATAATTAAACTATTGTTAATAAGTATTTTATGTTTAATGGAGGAGATTATTACAATTCTGATGTATATCAGAACTTAAAATAAATTCAGAATTTGTTACCAATAAAGTGACATTTACCTGCTTGTTAAGCCCCGCGGCCGTGAACAAGTAGCAAAGGGAGTCGGGAACAAAGTTTCATTAACATAGTTATTCATTAATTGCCCTAGTTACAAGGTAGAAGAAAAGACGAACATATTGGGTTGAATTTTAGACGAGATTGCCCATTTAACTCAATAAAGCTGTAAGCATTGATGAAGTTATAAACTACCTCTATTTGATTTCCAGTGTTTTGTACAGCATGCAGTTCAAGTGATGTTGGTTAGGCTACTTATTTTCAGTTTTGATTTTAATCAGAGATATAAGATTGCACTGTTTTTTACCATTTAAATTTTTAACACCCAGTAACATTGTAATTGCTGTGTTTTTAAGCATCGCTGTGGAAAATTCGCAACAGGTCGTAAAGGAAATTGCGAGATGGTATTTAGTGCAGATAACAGCAGAACAACTCACTGAAGTGAATTATTTTGTTCACCTGAAGTGCTATTGTATGGGTAAGCTATGTTCCAACTGTTTCAAAATCGATTGAAAGACGTCACTAATTCCGTTTCAGGATTTAAATTTACCCAAATTACTTTTTATGGCTATACTTCCTTGCAGGTTTAGAGGGTAAGATCTCAGGCCTCATACATATAATACTAAGTCCACTGTTACATAAATTTTGATCGATACCAAGGTGACATCTATCAAATCACAGAAATCTGAAGCCCTTTTTGGAAGTACTGGATTTCTTACCTATATCCAGGACTAGTTCATTACCAATGATTATGAAGAGTTCTTGGTCAGTCATCGTATGATTCATTCCCCGATTTGCAGTAACACAACAGAAAAACTGAATTGGTGATCAAGGGACATTTGATTGTTTTCTGTTCACACGTCTGGAGACAGTTTGCCTGAAATTTAATTCAATCCCGTAAGGTAAATGCCTAAATTACGCAGTAAACGATTGAGTTTACATGTTAGATTTATGCTATGCAAGGACATATGTAAATATGGTTGAAATTGATTACAAAAACGAAGGAGTGAAGACCATGTTTAATATGACACAAACGGATTTAGGTTTTCACTTTTTAGTCGCGCACCTTGTTACAATCCAATGGTTTTACATTTGCATCACAAAGTTTTAAAAAAGTGGAAGCTTGCAGGTGTTTAATGCAAAGTGTATTAATTTCAAATTTTAGAGGTACTTTTTTCAGTCACTTTTCCTTATATCAAATTTTCGAGACAAAATTTGTACAAAAATTATTCCAACAGAAAATCAAACGAGGCAAAATTCGCGTGTTAAAATCTGATCAGCAATGTTATTATTTAAACATTGACTCTGGTGCTATGCATCTTGTTTTGCACCGAGTTTTTTTAAGAACAAGAGTGTGGTGCAGACCTGCTTGTCACCAGTGGTGCATTACATATCCTTGTCCATTCGCAATAACGTTCAAAGCACAGTGGTAATCGGACATTATGAAGGGACCAAATTTATCAATCGGACATCAAGTTGGCCATATACAGAATATGATGTATACAGATATTTGGAAGAGACACTCCACTGGTACCCCGATGTGTCTTTCCTTGTTTAAACCTATTTCAGCTGTTGACAATCGCCTATTTTGCAATATCTTAGAGTCATGGTAGTCCTTTTATGTTTGCACAGAATTTCTGAGACATAACTCTCAGGCCATGTCGCCGGAGCAAGCACAGCTTAAGAAGTTATTGTGTGATATATATATATATATATATATATATATATATATATATATATATATAACTTAAATGACTGAAAGCAGGTTATATATATATTATATGTACTATANATCGGACATTATGAAGGGACCAAATTATCAATCGGACATCAAGTTGGCCATATACAGAATATGATGTATACAGATATTTGGAAGAGACACTCCACTGGTACCCCGATGTGTCTTTCCTTGTTTAAACCTATTTCAGCTGTTGACAATCGCCTATTTTGCAATATCTTAGAGTCATGGTAGTCCTTTTATGTTTGCACAGAGTTTCTGAGACATAACTCTCAGGCCATGTCGCCGGAGCAAGCACAGCTTAAGAAGTTATTGTGTGATATATATATATATAACTTAAATGACTGAAAGCAGGTTATATATATATATATATTATATGTACTATAAATAATGTTTGATATAAACATTTTAACTGCCCATTTTTTAATACATTTTTTAAAAATCTTTTTCTTGGTTTTTTAAACTGAATATTCCAAAGCATGGAAAGCTGAGGGTAAGGATGTTGTTTTTTTTTATCGCCGTTGTTGTGAACTTGGCTTACTGTTTTGCTTTTGTTAACAAATATTAATACTAGCAAAAGTTCTCGAGCGAAAAGGCATTGCTGAATTTAATGGGAAGTTTAAATTTTCCCATGCAATGGCCTCAAGAAATAGAAATTGGACGACCCTTTAACTCAATTTTCATTGTAGCCTGCTCCACTGGATTGGCTCTCGTAATTGTTTGATCTCTCTGCAGCTCTGCGTCTGGAAGACTGATCCGAGGTTTTTCGTTGGAATCTTTTGAAGAAGATTATTTTTTCTTCTGAAAACCGAAACTCTACTCTGAAACATGGAAGCCTAAAAGAAAAACAGCAATAAAATAATCTCCGGAAAATAACCTGTTCCATTTCCTATAGCAATTTCAAACATTCGTGGTCTTAACTCCAATTGTGTACTAGTCTTTTCTTGCACAAAATTATCCAGAAAATCTTGAGTTGCGTGCAGATAATCACAATCCTGATATTGCAAGTGATTTAATTGTTTCCTGGACATAAGGACTTCCGAATTTGAAAACACGGCTAACACATATTTATTCTTGGAAATCTTTCTAGTGAAAATGATCTTCAAGATCTGTAGGAATACTTCATGGCTTTCAAACACACTCCTGCTTTCAGTCATTTAGCTATATTTCCCTACCACTGTTTTTTCTTAAAATTGGTCTGGTATTCAATATGGCTTTGTTAATGCATGGTCTTCAAATTTATTTGTCTTTGCTAATTTCAGTATTCACCGTAAACAGGGTCTTAGCTTTTTTTAGGCAGCAGTGCATCAGACACTAAAGCATTCAGTATTTATTTTTCACAATTGCGTGCAAAACGCTTGGACGTTTACAACTCACCCTCCACATAGTGCTGACCAACCTGTGTTCCTTAATCTCCTTTTCACCTCAAACCCTTGTATCTGTAATGTTTTGGAGGAGTCGCCTTGCGGTGAATGTGATCATGTTGCTTGTGTTGACATAGTACTGAGCTGTTTCGTAGCTCATGTCTCTCGAATCTATTTTTATATTCAGTTCTCACTGTGGTGACTGAAACGATTTTCGCGACTTTTATCCAAGACTCGGTGAAAGAAGATTTGTATCGTTTCACAAATACGCAGTGAAGCCTTAAAGTGGAAACTGCCATGAAATATTATACAGTATCACCTCAAGATCAAAATTTAAAAAAATAAGAATCCAGAACGCCGGAAATGGCCTCTCAAGATTTTATCATGAAAAAGAACAATAATGTTATGAAACTTTGTTAAAAAGCTTCTATATTTTGTATCAGCTTCAACGATAGCTGATATCATTTGAAAAATTTTCCACGTGAGTAAAAAAAGGGGCAAGTGGTGATGAGTCATTGTCATACCGACTATAAGGAGCCGTAATAACAAGGATTGCCTTTAATAAAAATATAAACTCGGTACCCTAGTAAAATAGTTGACGTACAGTAATAATCAACAACTGGTTTTGATAAATATAAAAGGAAAAAAAAAGAGCTGCCTTTTCAGAATTTTTTTTATCTCGCACATTATCTTCGTTGAGTTTTGAAAATTTCCACACCTTTCTTATTGGAGACATAAAATCCGGGATAAGAATTCATTTTTACTATGACTTTGTTAGGGCCACCAGGCTGGTTTAGCCCATACCCTGTAATCTTTTTGTCAGGCAGGTCATTGCATGAGTCAAATTGACACTAAGTAAAACAAAGTTGACTGAAAACGCTGTTGTGCAATAGACGGAACATAATTTAATGCTGTTTATGCTGCTGAATCTATCAAACGTAAATAACTAACGTAAATAAAATTTTATTATCCTCAGACTTAACCAAAGTTTCAATAGTCATCTTTACGAAATACAAAAGCGTAACTAAGCAACTTAATTGGTCTGGTATTTTTGTGAAAATCCTTGTTAGTTCCAAAATAAACAAAAAATTAATATTCTTTAAGAAATTAAATACGGGAAAGAGTAATTGAGAGTTTTAGTGTGAAATTTCTGACCGAAAAAAGGTTTAAATCTGAAGAAAAGGTGGAGGTATCGATGATGTTGTAGGGTCGCTGTTGTGGAAGATGACACCAGACTCATTGTTGAAAGCAGTGGAGGTAAGCAAAGAACTCGAGGGTAACAAAAAGTATAAAACCGTAAACTTTAGAAATATTCAAATTTGAAGAAATGTAGGGAAAGAACAATGCAAGAAAGAGCTGAAGTGTATTTCGTTTTCTGAAATGCTGAGGGTTTCAACGATGATGTAAAGATGCGATTGGTCGTCTATTTCAAGAGGAGGACAGAAAAAGATGAGAAAGGTCTACTGTTGTGCAAAACTTAGAAGACGTAATGACGGTGAATAATAATTCTTAGCAACAATTGTCGTTGCAATGGAAGCAGATCTAAGGCAAAGAAGAAAATAGAGGAAGGGGAAGATGTCCATCGTGAAAATAAGCAGCGGCTGTGGGTAAGCGATTTAAGAGTAACTATGACGCACCTGGCTAAAGCTGAAAGACGTGTTCCTTTGGCCAACAGCATATCATCAGTGCAACTTGGAATCTCGGAATGTTTGCAATGCATACAAAGACTCGCATCAATTGTTATTAAGGCTATAATGTGGGTCATTGTTTGGCATGCATTTCAGAAGCCAGAGATTGTTTTATGGGTCAAAGAGTGTTTGGTTCACAACAAGGAAACTAAGGGTCTCATAGGCGCAACGGACATAGTCACAAATCCTACGGGTGTTCAACAACCCAACAACACAAAAGAGGATATATATATATATGTATATATATATATATATATATATATATATATAGTCATCAGTCGATAACTATATCAATTATTTCGGGAAATTAACGTCGAGATAAGTTTTACGATATCGGTCCCCAGCAACATTGGCCAAATGCTACCACAACGTTAGATCATGAGGTCAAAGAGGAAAGAAGAAAGATCTATAGAAAATGGTATAGAAAAGTCGAGAGATGAGCAACGGTATCAACAGAGTATAAAAAAAAAGATGGAAAACACAATCACGCCCGTCTTTGCCATCAAATAATTCTCACATGGTTCGCTACGCCATGTTACCAACCAAGCTTTGTGGGTCGCTACCACACGTAATCAATTATTTCATACCAATGCAAGAGGAAAAACATGAGAAGAAGAGAAAAATATAAAAGAAGAAGAAGTGGCGAAGTTAGTTGGTACAGAGAGGACTCAATAAGAAGCTGAGGGTAAAGATGTTTTGAACGCCGTTGTTGTGAAGTTGGCTTACTGATATTATAATTTGAGGAAATGGTTTGTACTAAATATTGAATGGCCCCAGATTTGGCCATCGTCAGTTGCCTATTTTACCCCTGAATGAAAATATTTTAAAGATGCATCTGATGTATTTAATATGTATTAAAGTTGCGTTAAAGGTACATTAAAGATACATTAGAAGCGACCCCATGGCTAATAAGTAAAGAAACTGTAAAACAAAAAGTAAAATAGAAATAATGCAGAAAGTAACTTTAGGTATTGGCCGCTGTCAGCTAAACAGCCAAGATCAACGCATTTTTATTTTTTTTTGAAGACCATTTGATACGATAGAGCGTGTTAAGAGAGAATAATCCGATATGTGAATATAAATAGGAAAAAGATATAATAGACAACTGGTAAAAGTTCATCAAAATACGAATGCCAAATAGTTGACAACTATCGAAGAGGAAATCTAAAACCGAGCCAAGCACTCGACACGACATTTCGTTGGACCGAAGGCAAATAAAATACAAAAAAAGAAAGCGGAGAGATGGTAGGCAGAAAGATGATGATTTACTATAGAGTTTTTCAAATGTTTTGAAAGCAATAGTTGTAGGCTTTCCTATTACAATTTTATGGCTCTGATGGAAGTAAAGTGTTTTAATGGAAATACTAAACATAAGGAAAAGAGCTGTCGTTAATTCGGTTACATATACCTGGAAGTTAATGTTATGCAGATAGACGACAGATGTATATATATATATATATATATATATATATAATACCAGCAGAGTTGTACGGTGCATCTGGTTCAATGTTCAAAGTAACATTGCACAATTCATTGCTTTCATGATAAATACACGAATTACACATAATTTCTAAATTAAGATCTGCCTTCATCCGCTGCCACATTTTTGGTATCATCAAGCAAAGTTTGTTGAATTTATTTTTTGTTTTCGATCTTTATCTACCTTTGAAAACGGGTTGACATAAACTACGTTTTCGGATCTTGAACTGGCCATTAAAAAATTTGAAATAGCCACTGCTTAATGCAAAATTGCAAGGTACCATGACATCATATTTCAACTTTCCATTTTGCCTCGTTAAATATATTTTTGCCGTTTAAGTCGCTACCCCCCTTAAACTAGCTACGTGATCTTATTTTTAGCGCTTGCTTCGATGGCATTGATCATATCGAAAAGAAAGACACAGTGTGCAGCCCAGGGCTGCAAAGCATTACGAGAACATTTGTCTGCGTTACTGAGTAAATTATTTTGGGTTTGCAATTCTCGGTCTTGAGCCTCACTTTGACTTTGATGGCTATCCTAATCGTAAATACTTAAAATGTCATGGTTAATGTTTAATCTTCTTTCTTCTTCTTCAAGTTGAGCAGGCCGCTCAGCATTTCTTCTTCCACACGCACCTATTGCTTGCATCGTCCTCCTCAGCACCAACTGTTTTCATATCAATCTGCACTCTGGCCTTCCACCTCAACTTTTGGCGCCCTCTACTTCTTTTTTCAACTACCTTCTGGTGGTACCCTTGCTTTACAATACTTTCACAACACTCTACTCATTCCCTCTTCGACTACTTTGGCATGCTTTCTCAAATCTCCACTTGTTCTGTGCTCCCACAGAGATACTCCAGTAATCCATCACACCACCCTCATCTCTGTGGTGTCCAGCTTCCTTTCTTGTGCTTTCTTCATTGGCCAAGTTACAGCTCCATCCATCATAACAGGTCTGGTGGCCGTCTTAAAGAAATATCTCTTGAGATGGAGTGGCACATTTTTGTCGCAGACAACTGCACTACTCTCAGACCATTTCTCCCAATTCTTGCCTTGACTTCTTTCTCACAACCTCCTTCCATTTCAATGATGTAACCTACATACTTGAACTTATCCACTGCCTTTATCTCCTCTCCATGGATGTCCACTATCTTAAAGGCTTCGACAACTTGCCTACTTGATAACATTACTTCCGTATTCTTTGCAATCACTTTTAGGACCTTCTTCTCCAAAGCTTCTTGTCACTCTCCCATTCACTCCTGCAGCTCCCTTTCATCGTTGGCTGTAATAGCTAAATCGTCGGCAAAAAGGAGCACCTATGGGTATTTCCTCCGAGATTGTGTCGATGATGGCGATAAACAGCAGAGGGTGCAAGGCTGGTCCTCGGTGCAATCCTACCCTGACTTCAAAAGGGGATGTCTCCCCAGCACTCTTTCTTACCAAGGGTTCACAACATGTGTAAAGGCTTTTGACTACTCTCGCGACCTTTTCGCTGACTCCTCTTCTTCGAGGCACCAATAGACCAATTCCCTAGGTACTCTATAATAAGCTTTTCCAGGTCCACAAAACCCGTGCAGAGCCTTCTCTTGCAGCAGCCTCAGAATAAAGACTGCATCAACTGTGCTTCTCCCTTCCTTGAATGTAAACTTCACTTTTGTCTATGACAACTACCCTAATTAATCTCTTGTCCAGAATCTTCTCAAAGAGCTTCATTGCATGTTCCAGAAGCTTTATACCTCTGTACTCGTTGCAGTTCAGATTGTATCCCTTTTGCTTGTAGATAGGGATCAACAAGCTTTTGATGCAGTCATTCGGAATCACTTTTTCATCCCATATCTCCCGCAGCATCTCCGTCAGCCATGTTACACTTTCCTCCCCTAAGGCCATCAGCATCTCACTTGAAAAACCTGATGCACCAGGCGCTTTGCCTACTTTCATGCTTTTCAATGTACTTCTCACTTCCTCGTCGGTTATCTGGTATTCTGGATCTTCAACTGGGCACACCTCTTCCAGCTTACCCCGTGCATTCTCTGTATTCATAAGCTGCGAGAAATATTCTCTCCATTTGTCTTTTATCTGCTTGCCTGTGACAAAACATTTTCCTGGTTATCCTTGATAAGAACCATATCTCCTTTGTCGGACTTTGCTCCGTTTCTTTGCCTTTGCTATGCGGAAAATATTCTTCCGCCTATCCAGGCTATCCAGGCTATCCAGGCTATCCAGATGTTTGTACCAGTTCCTATAATGCTCTGCATTTGCTCTCGCTACTGCTGTTTTTGCCAATCTCTTCCAATGCTTATATCTCATGACAGCTACAACGCTTCTATCTTCGTTCAGGCTCCTAAAGGCTGCTCGTTTTTCCCTCACGGTCTCTTGTCCCTTGGTCGTGCTCACATGGTTTCTTCACATACTTCCCTGCATAGTCCCCGGGTCACCCTTTGACCCGGTTAGCCACCCCTCACAGGGTCACGGATTCTATTTTGTTGGCCATCCTGACTGAGTGGAGATGTGCACTTTTGGCATAGGAACCTCTTTTGAGATCATCAGCCAGTGGTGCACAATTACGGGCAGGCAGAGCTCATAAACCTCGAAAGGCAATCCGCCTAGGAGAAGGAAACCCTAACTTAAAATGCTCTCCAGCTATGGTTTAAATAGTGGAGGACACACAATCCCTAAACAGGTGATACTGTCAGGCCTTACCAGCCGAGTGTAAAAATTAGGCATTAAATGAACATGAATCTCAGCATTTCATCCTCGTACATGTTTAATGTTTAATGCAGTAATGCAAAGTAATATGATATCAAATTTAAGCTTTCTACGTTGCCTGATTACATTTTTTGTTATTCTATTAAATATCCCATGATCCTTTTTGCCTTAGATGCTGCCCAACTGGCCACATCTGAAAGTAATTAGTGAATGTTTAGCACAACGGACTCTGACACTTTTTACTTTGTTAATTTTTTAATGGCTGTAGGCCTCTATTCCTAAAAGCATGCCCACCCTGTTCAGCTCAAGATTTCAAATATTCTGACTCCAAATTTGCGTTTTCTTCTTTGTCACACATACAGCCACAGAAGGACGCAGACTTCGAATTATATGTAGTATGCCCGATGATAGAAGTATCACAAAACTTTTAATTGCAATCAAAATCGTCTTTTGATTTCTGTATAATGCCCTGGTATCTGCATTGAACACGTTTTGTTTTGAATACAAGAGATTAGAAAGAAATACATGAATGTTACTCTCACGATATTTCGACATTCAATAATCAGATTTAGGAATTTTTAGTAACAGTAGTAATGGTAGTGGAAGTGTTGGTAATTACCATAGTAATTTCCGAAGAATATTGTGGCGCTGCATTTGTTGAAGCGATAAATTCCGAGATCAGAAGTTTAAAGTGATTGAAAGAGCTGCAAATTGCTTCGGCTTAGGATAAGAAAAAAACAACACGCTTTTATTTATACATGCAATTTTGTTACACAAATGCAGCAAGAAAATATCGATAATGTAGACCAATCAACCAAATGTTACAATTTCAAATAAGAAAAAATCAAAGATGGCACCTCTGGAATTGTTATCTTTTTGCTTTAGCCAATAGGCGTTTATTCTTCTTGGTTCATAAGAACACTTATTTTTATCTAAAAATTACCCAATAATGTTATAATTTCTATCTTTTTATCACCATACAACGCCTATTGCAGTTATTTGTTTCCACGATTTCAATTTCATTTCTTTTTAAATGTTTTGTTTTTTCTGACATGGAGATGGAATTTGCCCAGGTGGTGGATGTGAGCTTGCTACAGTTATGAGGTCGCGTCCCGCTTGGGCAAAATTTCGAGAATTGTTGNAGTAACCGTGAATTTAATTGTCATACCAAATTTGAAAAACCTTTCGCTGCGTCTCATCTACTCGGCAAGGTGAATTTGAATTCATTTCCACTTCTTACTCGTAATAATATTATTCGTCTCCCCATTTTCAATCCAACATGTTGCGAACGTTCGTCAATTTGATAATGTTATTCTCGCGTAACAAGATCCCAGCTGCTTCCTTTCTACTGTTTCTGAGCTGTTAAAAGCTAACAACTGTGTAACAGGAAAAATCAAAGATGGCACCTCTGGAATTGTTATCTTTTTGCTTTGGCCAATAGGCGTTTATTCTTCTTGGTTCATAAGAACACTTATTTTTATCTAAAAATTACCCAATAATGTTATAATTTCTATCTTTTTATCACCATACAACGCCTATTGCAGTTATTTGTTTCCACGATTTCAATTTCATTTCTTTTTAAATGTTTTGTTTTTTCTGACATGGAGATGGAATTTGCCCAGGTGGTGGATGTGAGCTTGCTACAGTTATGAGGTCGCGTGCCGCTTGGGCAAAATTTCGAGAATTGTTGCCACTGCTGACCTGCAAGGCGATATCACTCGGAAAGCGAGGTGAAATTTACAACTCAGTTGTGAGGGGTACATTATTGTATAGTTCTGAATGCAGGGCACTCCCGAAGTGAGGAGAAGGAGAGAAATGAAAGATCCATGTTTTTATGGATGTGGAAAATCAGGAAAAATGAACGCGCTGGCACTTCTGCACTTCTTCCACGAGTGACGTTGAAGCCATTGTGTTTGGCACTGAGGTGCAACCAACTACGCTGGTTGGAAGCCGAGGAAAGAAGTTCTTCTTGGATCAACAAATGTACGCCCTTAGCGGTTCCAGGAGAGCAAATCAGGGCAGACCGCAAAAGAGTTGGAAGTCCGTCAATGAAGATGATCTCAAGAGATTGAATATTCTTGCCGGCGCAACTCAAGATCGCAAATTATGCAATAACTTTTTAAAGACGGCTGCAGGTCACACACACGTCTGGCGTGCCTCGATTACTTTAAAAGGATAGTGAGTGTGTGAGAGCTACTACAGGTAACGAGAACGTGTGCTAACTGATAATCTCCTTAAGATTTTTTGATGAAGTAAACTTGTTTCTTGCTTTACATTAAAAAGGGCAGTTTACTAAGTTGTTTTAGAATATTTTTTTGCATTGCCTGTTCGAAGAGGTTTTAGTTTAAAAGATCTACGCTGTACGTATTAAATGATAGATGCAAACAAAAGAAACTAATCGACATTTGTAACCATTTTCATGCGGTTCCAAGCATTATGAGATCAGTGGCGTCTTTGGAAAATTGACTGGTTCGATAAGATCATCCATGTTTTCCCTGTTATGAAAGAAATGAATGTTTCCAAAGGATACCGATTGTCTTTTTTAACTTGTTTTGGCAGTGAGGAATTTCTTGGCCAGATGCCATTCCTGTCGCCAACCAATGGCTTTTTTCTTTTTTAAAGTTTCAAATTTGCCTCGCGGAATCGAACCCGGTACCTCTTTTTCACTGTGCATCTGCACTAACCATTAAGCCACGGCTTCTCTGCTTGTCTCTTTCAACAACGATTTCAAAACTTGCTTAAAAGGCTTACGAATATAAACCAATCACTGAACTTGTGAGTTAATCAAGTGTACAATAAAAGTGCGTTCGCTAACAGTGAGCACAGGAAGGGCATAATTAACACGAGATCAGAAACATTTGCTGCTCATGGTCATTTTTACCTCGGTGAGAATTATCAGCCGGGTATCTTCTATCTCTTTTGATTGTATGTTTTTGAACTTTCATTTATATTAACTGTTGAAAACGACATGGTCTTTCCCCGATAACAATGTTTTGGGGCTTTAAATGCGCATATATATATATATATGACAGTGTCTGTCATTCATGCACACGCTCTTGCATCAAGAAATAACTTGATTTTACAAAATACTGCAAGATTTGCAACCATGTAACTGCTGCTTATATATGTTATCCTAACGTCTTTTTACAACAAGACAATTGCATCATTATTCTGAATGGTCACATCTTAACTTTGTTTATTAATCCTTGCTTTTAATGTGGAACTATCAGCTTTGTCACCCTTAGTAGTTTAAGATGCTTAATAAATACTTATCCTATTTTATTTTTGAACAGAACTCAATGATTTTTAGTTATTTGTGACGGCGGTTTTTGGGATTCACTGTATGTCTACATCTGACGTCATTTGGTTGTGTGGTTTTCGCATGGTTTCACAAATAAAAAGACCAGGTCACTAGCCCAGAAATAATCCAATGGGGTTTACAGTGGACTAACTTTCCTTTCGCGTATCAACTGAAAATGGAGCGCCGTTTCTATATTTGTGAATTTGTCTTCCGAGAGCTAAATTGTGTTTATTCGTAATGAAATGCAAAGTGTCAAGACTGGCAGCTGGGCATTACAAAATAATGGTTCAACAGCTGTTGGGCGAATGTGGCTGTGGTGAAAAAAAATAAATTTATATTTATATTAAATAAAAAATTCATTAATTACAGCTTTCATCTTAACCGTATTTTATGTTGTTTGCAAGCCTTCCCTTACTTCCTCCCAAGTTTAACAGAAACAAAGAAAAATTTTCAGTGTGATCTGTTCACATTAAAGTTTGCTGACAGACGAGTTGCTTAAAACCATTTTGTTTTAAATTTGTAGTTATGTCCTTGTTTGAGAGTTCACTTGCTGGTTCAGACCTGCAGTTTAAATCACATTGATTTACATATTTGCATGTATGCCTGCACACTCAGACACAGACACAGACACACATACACGCACAATAATATATATATATATATATATATAT
>RDPX01000658.1:48472-82871 GCA_003991215.1 Morbakka virulenta
GAGGCAGGTTCAAGAGGAGTGATTGTGAAATTTTAGCACTGACAAAAGGGAGAAATAGATGGAAGACCATGATCGCCAACGTCCGGAAAGGATAAGGAACTCAGAAGAAGAAGAAGTCTGGTGAGTCGTGGCAAAAGCAACCTTAGGTATCTTGTTTTTCAGTTTTGATTATAGAGAAATATGATTTTATGTTTTTAGTATGAGTTTATGGTTGAGTTTATTAGATACGAGTTTATCTTTTTTAGTTTTGATTACAGAAGGGTGTTTAGCTATGCCTTTAAGTTTACCCGTTGTTAATGCTTTTAATTTTTCTTTGAACAATTACTGATTCTGGTATTACTGGTACAACATCATTATGTTGTGTTGGGTAGTTTTAAGGAATCTTTATGGACTCTTATCTCATTATCATCGGATAATCCAATTGATCTCATTCCTGTATTTTTAGAGAAAACGAGGCTGTTGAAGAACAATTTCTTACTGATTTCGTATTTGCGTTATATTTGCCTTCAAAATAATCGTTTCATCTTATTTAATGTGTCAAGTCAAAGGCCTGGTTTTTAGTAAAATGTAATTTATATGCAGGGAGAAAAACAGGATTGCACAAGAGTAGTTATTTAGTGATTGCGTTACTGTTGGAAACATAGTTTACCTACCAATCACAGTGAGATATGTTAATTAATTGACACTTGTGATGCCCAGCATCAGTGAAAAGAGGATGTTTATGTACAAATGAGGGGATACGTTCCCTGGGCTTCACTAGCTAGTGGTTGCCCTTAGGCAAGACATAATACCTGTTTTAAACCTCCCTAGTCTGGGTTACGATATCAAGCCACGGTAATGCAGACAGCAAATGGAAAAGGAAGCAAGCTATCCATTTCTAGTCGATGGTTGCTTTTTTATGGTGTTTGGGCAGATAGCCCTTTTCTTTAATAATAGCTAAGAAGGTGTGACCCAGTGCGGGTGCAGTGATCGCGGACCAGTCATATGTCGAATGAAAGTAAAAATGAAAAAAGTAACACCTAAGAAATAATGCCAAATTACAGTATTCGTTACCGCATGATAACCCGACAATGAAAGAGTAATATGCAATAGAGATTAAAAACCGATGTCAGGCCCTAACAAATAAAGAAAAAGATACTTTGGAATCGGCAAAGGAATCAATGTTTACTTTGCTAATGATGTCTTGGCAAAGGAAAAAAATAACTTGAAACAAGAATGGACGACAAGAAATATCAGACCTCATGGAAAATAAACAAAGATTAAAGATAGAAAATCGCAAGGGTTTGAGGCGATAGAGAATATAATTAAAGATCAATGTACAACCGCTAAAGAAACTTGGCTACATATGAAAATTTAAAGAAAATCATATAAAAACCATATAAAGTAGATAAGAAAATAGATGAGGTTCGCGGTGGAAAAGTATTTGAAAGCAGGTGGAAATTTAAAAGGAAAAAAAAATAGTATCGTTATGGACAGAGACAAGATACTTGAAATATGATTGAAATATATTGGAGAATTATTTGATGACAACCGAGGAGACAATCCGGTAATAATAAAAACTGAAGGACCAAGAAGTTTACCACCCGACGTATGAGGGGCTAAGGAAAATAACTAATAACAAAGGATCGGAAACCGACGGGATTGAATAGTGATAGAAATAGTAAAAGCACTAGATGATTTTGTTATTGAGAAAACCACATAACTATTGAATAAACTGTACAACATTGGAAAAAATTCCCGAAGATTTATCGAGATCTATCTTTATAACAATACCTGAAAAAGCATGAGTTATCTAATAAAGCTGCCGCCTAGAGTTACCATAATGAAAATCAGAAAAGTAATGAGACCAAACATTGGGAAAGTGCAATCTTCATGATCAGACTTCTGGGGGAAAAGGCCATAGGAAAGCAGAAACTTTGTATATTTTAAGAGAAATGGAAGGTCTAAATGACTTTATAATCAGTGTACAAAATATCACAAATTTAGGATATGCAGACGATACAATACTCATAGGAAAATCAGAGGAAAAACTACAGATTCTAACAGGGAAAGCCAGAACAGAAAGTGATAAAATGGGCCATAGTCTTAATCAGACGAAAACTGTATACCTGGTAATCAACAAAAAATGAAGCAATTGTCAAGTCAGAACTGGAGACAAGTGAAGAAACTGAACTACCTAGGACGTTTATTAACACAAAATGGGAAAAGAGATGAGAAAATGAAGAGAAGAACAGGAATGCCAAAGAACAGCTTTAATAAAGTAGCGAGTGCCTTGAAAAATAAAATCAAAAGATTAGAAAAGAACATTAAACTTAAAACATTGTTGTACTCACAACTTAATCGTAATGCATATAATGCCAATCATCAAAAGTGTTCAAAGTAGAGTAACAAAGTATGTTTGACATGTCATTTAGTATTCATAAGAAAGGACAGCAGAATAGAGGTAAGAAATAACATTTTTAAGACTTAGTATCATGAAGAACCGTACGTTTACGACCGCATATGTTTACTGAAAATAGCAAAACCTGAGAAAACAGGCGTGTTTGTTACTTTCCTAGGGCAACAATGAGAGTTAACAAGCCGTACTGTGATGCTATGCACACAGTTGGTTGGTCAATTTTATCTTAATATACAATTAGATATTTTACCCTGACGTTAAAGAATTCTGTCGGATGGCAGCAGTTATTCACTATTTTGCTACCACTCCTTTTATTCATTTCTTTTTGACTGAGGAATGGAAATCGAAACCTTGAACAATAGTTAATTATTCTAAAATGCTTATCAAGGCCACTTCTATTTTATCGACCAGCCATCTTTCTTTACGACTATAACTATTAGCGTACACAGATTCTTATTGACATGTTTTAGAAAAACTTTTGCTTTTATATACGAATTATCTCTTTTTAATTGAGTACTTCTTTGAATCATCTGCAATCCTCGATTAACTGCCCTCCAATATAATATTTTTTTATTTAGGGACTACCACCTACTGCACACATCCTGTAGTTTAGCCCCCGTTTTCAGCCGTATCCTAAAAGCACGCCCTTTTCTCTACATTTAAGACCCAAGTGTCAGTAATTGCATTGTATTTTCAAATACTAACACACAGATAGAAGAAGTGTTCACGATTGAGCTTCGAATTAAGCGCCCTAGTCACTACGTGCACCCCAGTTTCAGGTTCTTTTTGGAAAAAGAGCTAAGGGAGCGTAATTTTAGCATAACTTCACAAAAACTGATTTCCAGAGTCGCCAATTTTGTTTTGCAATGAAACGTCGATCTCATTATATATTGATTAAAGTTTTAATGACACCATATTTCTGGTTATGATTGATCGGTCGTCTCCCTATGTTTTATGCTCTGGTTTATGGTTTACGGTCGTGCACTGAAGTATTTGTTTGATTGGTATGGTCTCCATGGACAGTCACGCTGTCATGCTAGCATTGCCTGCCTTAATCAGTACAACGTGGTTGTGCAATGTGTAACACTCGGGCACTATAAGAGACACTGATGTATCTCAGATATTTTCTTTTTACTTATTTATCATGGGTCATCGCATGGATATTTGGAAACGTACTTAGACAACTATTTCTCGATTATCTTTAACAATGTACTCAAAAGTTCTTTTCATAGTTCATAGAAATCTCTGTTCTGTCGTTATCATAATAACGAAACAAAGCCAATCAAAGATAACTTTCCCCTGGAAGTCCAAAGGTCATACTCGGTCATTTGCTCAGATTTCCAGTGTGATTACTTTACCACTTACCCAAATGAACCTTGTGATCAATAAGACTAGGTTAATGCTCAATTGTTGTCAACGAAGCAGGTATTGTAGAGATGCATATGACAGTATTACCATTACACTGGTGCCGAAGTATTAGTCGTACTGTAAGATATTTTGTATCGTTTTCAACTTTATTTCCAAAGTTACACTGCATGATTTACCTCAGTGCATAGGTTTTATGGTCTGGAAAATATACAGGTAGTAATCCTTATTTTTTGTTTCAAGTATATTTGAGTTGAAGTGTAAGATGGTCATTTACAAATGGAACATTTACATTGTTTGAACTGTTTCAGAATGAACCAGTTCGAAATGTTATTTGCAATTGCTAAGGTCGGATATGTGTATTAACTTTTAGTAATGAAGGATTTTATGAAATAGGTTTTCAAGGAAATACCAGATTTCCTTTTCTTCGTGCTAATAGGTTGAAGCAAGAAAGAGATATTATTTTAGAAATGCTTTTCCATCACAACACAAAAATATGAAAAAAGTTCTTTGGTATATATATATATATATATATAATTTTTTTTTAGTAGTATAGTATAGTATATGTAGTATAGTATAGTATATGTAGTATATGTAGTATAGTATAGTATATGTAGTATATATATATATATATATATACTACGGAATGAAGTTATTGAATGACCCAACCAGAAAAGTCCAGTTTATTATCCACAAATAAATCAACGTTTGAAAAATTAAGAAATCACAAAACCTTGATTCTTGAAAAATTTATAAATTCGATAAAAGAGACCCTAGTACCATCGGAGTTGACTCAGTATGTATAAATTTTTGCATTTATTTATTGTTTAATGTCTGCCTCCACCGTTAGAATGTGGGTGTAGATGTGGGTGGGGGGGGTGGAGAGGATGAAGGTTGAAGCGCCATTTTGTCTTGAAAGCTGAAAAACTGATAATTTTGCTGGTATCCAACTGATCTACTAATGTACTTAGTTTTTTAACAGTCTTAACAGAATTTGATCAATGATCAGAAATCGTTTTTACAGGTATACCTCTTCTGTTTATGAAACTACTAGAGCAGTTAAGAAAAATATCAATATCCGAACCATATGCTAACTCTATTAAGACAGGTGAACAGACATAAATATCTCAAAAGTAAAGGAACCGTGGCTTAGTGGTTGGTGGAGTTGCACTGTACAAAACAATATGGGTGAATCATGGGCACAGTTGACACAGTTTGTGCAGTTTAAAAGCGTTCACAACCTGTCTATGACTAACAAAGAGTGATAGGGCGTGGCAGTTGCTTTTACTTCCAATGAATGGTGACGTTTCTGTAATGGATCTTATGTAAGGCCTTCTTTAAGTCAAAGTAACTGTGTAGGCACTTGTGTATTTTGAATACTTCGATTAGAAAACTCTTACTGAGGAATTGGGCCTCAGTACGTCAGGTTTGTCAATGGCACCTTAGGTTAAAGTTTTCAAAGAGCAATGGTTTGTCTTAAATTTTTGCTGTGGAATAAGAATAGGTGTGAAGCAGTATGGAACAAACATGGTGTTGGCCTATATCCTTAATACTAGGAAGATGCCTGTAAAGTAGGCATTCACTTTAGGATATGCTGATATAGCCTTTTAGCGTTTGTCTTCCCAACTAACACCACACACACATTTTTTAAAACCAAGCCACGTGACAAAGAAGTTACAACATATTTTATTAAGGAACATTATATTGTTTTTAGTTATGGTTTGTAAAACGTTTCTTGAAATATTTGTACACGGATTTTTTAGTTGTGACCTGGTTGGGGTTTTTTTTCATTACAATTCAGTATAGTTGTGGTGGAAACAAATTTGTTTGGTATAAAAGATGGTCCTCCATGGTATCAGTGAGCAGTGGTAGATCAATGGAAGAACATTTACCTTTTCAATACAAAGTGCTATCACCAACTATAATGTTTGCTGTGTAGCACACTTAGCATAACGAATAAAAGCCTGGTTAAGCTCAGCAGAAGAACAATGGTTTGTTAATAGTGGGAATATGTTTGTACTACAAAAATAAATTGATTACATGTTGCAAAAACCATCTGCAAGGATGGCAAAAAAGAACTTAACAAGCGACCTCACGAGGTATTGCCATCCTCGTTATACTCGATATACTTGTTCCCGAACGGATGGCTTTTGAAACCTTGATACTGATACACGTGTTTTACACACTCTTGAGTAAAGCAAGGTCAAATGCAAAACAGAAGTAGTGCTATCATCAAGCCTAAACTTTTAGGCAAATAGATTGCCAATGTGACTTAGTAAAAAAATTCATAAAGTCTTCATAACTGCTACTCAGACCAAAAAAGGTTTTAAAGGTTTTAAAGTAATATTGAAGAGGGATCCCCCAAATAAGACGAATCAGGTGCTTTGTGACGATTTAGAGGCGTAAATTCAAAACTTTGATGTTATTTACTGGTTGGTATAAGGAGGGCCCAAACATGAAGCCAACGCTTTTTACACGAGAAAGCATGCGAACAGCTATAAAATCGATTTTGACAATGCATTTCACAGGTCAGATTATCATATGTGAAGTATTATTTTAACACTTAACCCTTGCCCTCATTTTTTGTTATCCTGCTCACAAAAAAGATGCTTTGACAGATACTAGTGAAGCGGGTTACAGGAGGATACATAGATACATACATGTATGTATGTATGTATGTATGTTTGTATGTATGTATGTATGTATATATGTATATATGTATATCTGTAGTTTAAAAGGCAGTTTTGCTAATATTGGTCGAGGCTGCCTTGGGGAGCAACATAAAAGATGGGAGCAAGTGGTTATTGCACGAAAATCCCCTTGGATCTGATCATTTGATTTGTGATATACGTTGTTGCCTTGTTGTCATTATGTGGCTGTATGCACACTTTGTCCTTTAGAAAGTGCTGACTCCATTTTGGAAGTTAATGCCCCTTGGAAACGCTCCCTTATACGACTGAATAACATCGAAGTTTGTTTTCTAAGTCCCCGAATTAACATAAAGCACCTGTTCTCAAAAACTTCCTCGCTCGATGATGATACTTCCTCTTTTTGAATACTGGTTCATTTCGTTTTACAGCACTATAAATGGCGTCTTTTGCAAACATTTTTTTCTTTATAATAATTTAGTACTTTAAGGCTTCTCTGAATATTCGAATTGCCAAACAGCAGACACAATAACCAGTTTGTGCCTGGGTTCAGTAAGTTTCCCAACATAAAGAATCGAAAATGAAGGGTAATTAATTGCTCTATTGATCTGAGAAGAAAAACAATGGGAGACAGAGGAAATAGTAATGGTGGACGGAGCAGTGTTAATAAACTTTTTTCAGGTGTTTCCACATCTTATGTCATCAACGTCGTTCATTTTTCCACTGTAAAATACACACACACACACACACACACACACACACACACACACACACACACACACACACACACACACACACGGAAATTAGCAGGTTTGTTTCAAAGTGCTACCATTAGTGTGCTGTTGTTAAGTTCATTTTGACTGAGGTTAGACCATATGTCAACATTGTTTGGTTAAGTACTTAATAACCTACCGCTTTTTTTATACCTGAATTGTTCTATACATAATTAAGAGATTTGACATGACGAAACGGCTTAAAAACTGGACGTTTAAATTATGCACTACATAGGAATTAATTTGGGAGCACCTAATAGGTCTTTTAGGTTGATGTCGTCATGATGGACAGTTAAAAATAATAGAATAGCATTTGTACCCTTTCTTTGTTAGTATTTAAGAACTATTTATGTTATAATGCCACTAATTGTATAGTACTGTTAAGGAAAGAGAGTAACTAGACAAAAAAATAAAAAGTTGATACGACATAAGAGTTGACCTTAGATAAAAAAACTCTCAAATCATATAATAGACGAAAGTATTGAGAAACAGATAATTGAACAATTTAGCTGTATGAGGAAAGAATCTGCTTTTTATAGAAAGAGTTATTAGGAGAGACTACAACTGCTTGACGGTGAAGACATTAAGAGAAAGGACTCTAACAAGGTGCAACAAACTGACCAGGTTACGAGGACTAAAGTTCATTAGGACACTTCACACTATAATATGTATGGCAAAGAGTCGAGATTAGCGACATTTAAACGACGAGACAACGGCTGAAGTGTAGCAGCAGGATTCACCTCAATTAAGTCACAATCACGTCTCTGAACGCGATGATTAAGAACATAAAGAGGAGGTGAGGGGGCACCTGTCCAAATGTAACAACAGTTCTCTGGGTAAGGATTAATGGTAAATATTTGGAAATGCAAAATGGCCTTGGGTGTAGGTTTCCCTTCAGTGAGATACAAAGAACTAACTTTTAGAAGGAGATACCAAATTGAATATGAGAGCCCCAACAAAAATTTAGAGAAAACGACAAACCAAGGATTCTCAGGGTTAAACATTGCTCAAAAGGAAAATCAACGTTGCCAATGTTGACCTCAGAATGGCACAAGGACTCGGCTTTATATTGAACGCGGCTGGTGGTGTTTAAAGGAAAAGTGAAAGAACATGAAATTAAAGCGGCAAGTCATAATGCGGAACTGATAAAAAAGCACTTTCGAAAAGTAACTCGTCATGTGCTTTAACATAGCTTTAATTTCCTTTACCAGTAATGACAATAGCCACCTGTTCCGTATTCTTTGAAAACACATTATAAAGAGGATTTTGTGTACATATGTTGTTGAGGATTCACGAGCCTCAGTTCGTACACATTAGACATGATGCCATTTTTTAACCAGTTGTTTGTTTAATGCAGCTAAACATGCTCTTTGATATGCATGTGTTTCTAATCTTGATTTTTTTAATATTTTTTTTAACCAGAAAGTCAAAGAATGGATGGAAAGGCCATGATTCATGTGGATCCCTTTCAGAGGATGCTGCATCGCCAGACAATGACTTAATGATTAAAACAGAACAAGCATTCGAGCCAGCAACACCACCCTCTGATAACGACTCAAAGGATAACGTATTTCTTAGCAATATAGACTATTAAAGAACATCAATATGGTAATTAAAATAAAGCTCATTTTGGTTCATTTTGACCAAAATGAATGTAATTTTAATTGCGATATTCGGATTTTGCACCAAGAATCCTCTCTTAAACTACACGAGCTCTCAAGCCCATATTTGTACGATAACAGAATTGTTTTCAGAGTAGCTCAACGTGAAGTGCGTTACCTTTAAGCTGCAGGTAAGGTCTACACGACTTAAGAGTCAATACCGTAATTGTTTTACACTATTAAGTACAGATAATTTGCGAAATGGTGAAGAGCTAATTACACTCTACTTTGCCATTTGTCAAAATCTTATTGTTATTTTTGCTTTCTAAGATCTCTTTATCTTGTGCTTTATACCTTTTGAATAGATCAAGCCAATCGAGTAGATCAGTGTTTTTATAGATGGCTTTTTATTTTTGCTATCGGCCGTTGTGTTATTTTGTTCATAATACACCATAGGCATCTGTTTACTGTCAGTTAAATCTCAGATGGGTTGCACTTGAACAATCACGGGGCTAATGGTGAGCTACATTTTGCTTTTTCAAGTAAGCAAGTGTATGTATCGTGTGAACGTGGCTGAAGTTGATTTTAGGTAGTGTGAAAGAGCAATTTGTAATTAGAGGGAATACGTAGTACGAATTTAAGGTGTGAATGGAATTAGATTTTTCTACCAGGCAAATTTTACGATATTAAGTAGGATTGAGTTTTTAAGACGGATAAGATGGATAATTTGTATGTTAGAGAGAATGCTCAAACCTATACAAGCAAGAGTAAACCTTCGGTTTGTAATTCTTATTAGAACTTTTCATCAACATTTCTATCGACATAGGTATATTTTTTAACAGAAGGCATTGCTGTTCTTCAGATGAGGGCCAGCTGCATCTCCGTTGGGGTAGCATTCGTGCCCTACTCTGCCTTCATTTACACTTCTAGACAATTGGAGTAAAATATGATACTTAGATCATTGCTATGGGTACCATTTCACCATATTGGTGTCTGTACTCCGAAAGTTGTTTTTTACATGCATTGACATGTAGTAAAAAGGAAGCGAACGTTTTATGTGTTTGGCATGGGATATACGAAATGTTTAATTATCATTTTGCCATGGCTGGAGGTAAAAATGTAGTTACTCTTTAATAGTTTTTCATATATTTTGCAGTCTCGAGTCTGTAGTTGAACTGATGGATAAACGTAAATATAATATAATTTTATGAAGGCCTAAAATGTTACAGGAGAATGATATTAGTGCTCTTGGATGAAATTTGTTGTGATTATTTTCACGTGCAACTGGAATAGCGAGTTTGAATTGGATGGTTCTTGAAAGGGAATGCATGGGGAAATTGATTTTGAAAGAGTATCAATGCTATGTTATACTTTTATTGAGTGTTCTGTGGAGTGGAGGAAAAGGATATCATGCTCCAAGATGAGTTATAATTGGCTTAGTCCATAGTCGTAGTAAATATATTTGTCGTTTACAAGTGAGAGATTTAGGAAGTCAACAAAGAATAATTTCGAGTCGTGTTGGGCTTATTGTTTGTAGTGGTATAGATGCCCCTGAAGCCTGTGATTTCATCCAGTTTATGAGTCTGCCACGAAATGTAGTAAGGAAAGCAACCAAATTTTGATTAGTTTATATTTGTAACGCCATCAAATGGTGATCTTTTCTATGGAGCAGATATTTTTAAAATATGCTCAAAAATGTTAATAACTTATCACAGAGTGCTTCAAATTAAGATTTAAAAAGTTGTTGTGTATATTTTCAAATCAGTGATTAACTTATCTAGCAGACATTTGTTTATGGATTAGAAATCAAGTTTCAAAAGTCCCAGTAGTGATGTAGAACTTTGTAAGAGGGAAGTGGTGTTCAAGAACACGTGAAGAAGCAGGGTGCTTTGTGGTAATACCCTTCCTTGTTAAAGTATTAGAATCACAGCACCTTCCAATTACAGGTCAGTTTTTCACACTCAATTTCAATTTCTATGAGAGTATGAAAGAAATTTGGCCTTTGATGAGATGCTAGTGGCTCAGCACTAAACCATTAGTTTCTATAAAGGCGCAAAATATAAGCTTTTTTTAATTTGTAAAACGAACACTTGAGATAAATTGAAACGTCAGGCAGATTAAGGGTTTGCTGTGCTAGAAAAACGTTGGGGAAAAACAGCATCAGATTATGGGAATAGAGGTGTGACCAAAGGCTTGAGCTGTAGATAAAAAGAAAAACTGCCATTTAATGTAGATTTACTTGCTAATTATTGTGCCTCTATGAAAGTTTAAGTTTTTTATACTTTCTAAACTTTTATCATCAATAGCAGTAGCCTTTCATGCTTTTTTGTGTGGTCAGGTAGTTTACAAATGTTTACTATCAATATCCTGTGAATTGTAATAGATGTTTCTACAGATCTGTGGACTTGGACCTGACCCGGTTTTAATTTAAAATGTTTTCGCCATTTCGTACGTCGTATGTGTTTATAAAAAGTAAAACAATATTCCCCCAACAGGCCGAAGCCAAGGCCGAGGCCGAGGCCGTTTTCACAAGCAGACCTCTTGGCAAATGACCCCTAACCCGGATTTTGATTCCTTGAATCATTTTTATTCCATTCACATCATTATGGAAGGAAATTTTAATTGGCGTGTTAATCCAACCCCAGGTCTTGCCATTTTTGTCGAAATTTAATGTAAGAATGATCGAGCTCGTGGTTAATATATTGGATTGGATATAATGATGATTTGTGTTTAGCAGCCACTTCCTCCAAAGTAAGCTCGAATTCGATCCAGACCAATGAGTTGTAAGAAAATGTCTTACAATTTCTTAGATTTCTTACTATTTCACAGTGATGAAAAGTTTAAATAGTGGAATATATTGTGGAAATAGTCGATTCTAGTACTCTTCTTTTATTGAATTTAGGTAATTGATTCATTGACTTAAATGGAATACGGATGTGCACAGCTTTGTTCCAATACTGTATTCCATGAGATTTTTTAATGATATATTTTCTTCATTGTCCTTGCAATCATTTCCTGTGGATTGGAGCAGCACATTTTTATTGTTCCTCCTTTTTTGAAATGTTTGCAGTTGAAGAGCGTATTAAGCCTTTTAAATATGTTTTGAATATTGTTCTTACAGACGATTGTAATTATTGATTGATATATTATCGTAGTAAATAGATACATATGCTATACATGAGAAGAGACTCGTGTGTTAAATTACAAAATGACAAGAGTTATAGACTGATTTACACACATAGAGTTAAGAGGTGTAAACTGCAAGGCTTGCAATCCTGAGTTCAGACGTCTCAACAATTGAGACAAAGTCTTTCATGAATGGAGCTTGCGTGAAAAAGAGAGAATGCCCTCAGATGAGAAGGTAAAATTGATAAAGTCGTATGAGTTTGATTTTGCTTACGCATTTTCAGCAATAGATTAAAATATTAAAAACATAAAATGAAATTTAAAAATTATAACATGAAAAATATGATTAGTTTTACGAATAGTTTTTAATTTCAAAGCAGTAAACTTGTTAGGATGACGAAGGGAGGAGGGGGAATGATGGCTGGAAAATGTGGCAGTTAGACATATCCAGAACCAAGGCCAGAAAAAATGGCCCAACCACAGGGTTATAGCTTTTCGTTACCCAACTGTTGGACAGCAATTCTTGCAGTTTAAGTTAAATAAGATCGATAAAATCTAGTTGATAATGCTACTGAGTGTTGGTGTATTTGTAAGGTTACTTGGTGTATAATTGCCTCGATTTCTTTAATTGTCTTGAGATGTCTTTCACTATGACTCGGTCATCTACATAGCTCTTCAATCGATGGTCAACTGTAAAATTTCAACAGAAACAAATAATGACTATTTGCGATACAACATATAAGGTTGGACATAAATTACTAGTTGTGCCTCAGTACGAGACTTTTGCGGGCGAACTAGCAGTTGTAACATTTTTTACAGTCAGAAAAGTTTCCTGTATTTTTGCAGCCCGTGCTTTCTTTTTATTTCAAAAACTAGTCGCAAATCATAGTTTAATGATATGGATTACTCTTGTTTCGGTTGTAATCAGTCTAAAGATGTCTTAGTTTTATAATTATACGTACATTCCAATTTTATCCGTGATTATTTTTTTACTGATTTGTACTTGTAGCCAATATCATCGTCAAATTGCTTACTGTTTTTTTTTTAATATTTAATAATGTTATATCATAATATATTGAACTGGACCGAACTGAAATTCTAAATTGAAATACAATGACGTAAGAGCGTCTTTGGATGGCTCACTCTATGTCGTTCTTGTTTTTTAAATGACAATGAAGGTAATATGATTTTTGTCACAGCTTTTTACAAAAGGTTGATAGACATCTATTGTATTTCTCGCTGATGTTTTTGAATATTAGGATGGAGATTTACCTCAGTGGGTTTTTTAAAAATATAAATAATGGATTAAGAGCACAACAATGTTTACCAATAAAGAGAAAAAATATATATGGAAAAAAGATTTTCGATCTCTTATGAATACTGGAAAGAATATATGTGGTCTGTAAGAAGTGAGTACTTTTGGGTTTTTTTTATGCAGAGAAAATGTGATTTATACGTACATTATATGTAGTTATGGGTATGTCAATGTGATTATATATATTTATATAATCTATCGAAAAGTGCATTGCGTTGTATTATTATGAATTACTGGAACGTGATTTTTTAAATATATTTTCAATAGTAGTTTTACTAAGATACGCAGCTATAATTTGTATGCATAGCATTGACTGTAAACTACAATGATGCACGATCTTACCCTACAGAATGTCTTCTGGTTCTGTGTACTCTCAGTACGCTCCCACTTAAGTACTTCCGTTTGGTTTTAAGGAATACAAGGAATATCATTTTGTTTGAAATGGTTTCCAATATTATGACCATTCCCTGATTTTAGATCTCAGCTATCATTACCTCGAAGCCAAATGCAGAGAGCTTTTTAGATGGGCTGCCGAGTCAAAACGTTGCTTTTTTGTCCGTTTTAAGACAAGATTACCATGTGCGTGATGCATTGATGTTTTGTGCAGTATTTTTATGAGAGTAATTGTAAATGCTAATAATTAGTGGGATATTGTCAAAAATAGATCTTAACAGAGAATAAATCTTTTATTGATGTGATTTTGTATATTATGAGATGTAAATGTTGCATACCAGATATTGTTATGCAGTTTTTAGAGTGGGTAGTCATGGATTGTCAAAAAAGAATCATGACGATTTGTTATTGCTGTTTCTTACTTTTTGTATCGAACGTAAAATACACAATATAATATAATGTAATATACAGAGGGTTTGTATGCTAGAGACCCGCTGATGTTGCTAAGATATGCGCACAACTCGAGGCGAGTTTTCGGAAAAGGTAAGTTGTCCGTGAGAAAAATGATGATTTTTCTTTATGACTTTTTCGCATTGTCTTACATGCACGTCACTCTGCTTGGACGTCAATTTTTCATTAATGAAATCAGCCAGAGTTAATGCGAATACCTTTGTAGATTTGGGAGTTGATTGTCTTGCGTAACTGAATTTGGATAATTATAAACATCAGTAAGCAAGGTTTCTTCTCCATTATTAAAATCTAAAGGAGCCAACCAGTGTTCAACGGGTTTATCATAGAAAATTCTGCATATAATTTAGTTTTCTTGCACGCTCGGCTTAAAAGTGAAGAGTATATGTTCTGTTTACTTACTGAGCTCTTTCTACCCAATTTTTTCATGAATAAAAGGGGAAATGTGTGGGGAGTGGAATCAAGTACGAGAATTCAAAAACTAAACTACCGATGATTACACCTGATGGTTGAAACTGGGGTGTTTAATTTTCGTAGCAAATTTGGTTCTATATTTTTATTATTTCATGTAGGAGCTTCTCGAGTGTTAAATAAAACCGGACAGAGAAATTGTTTGTCAACAAGTGGAGGCTTATATACGTAAAAAGTACGAATGCAAAGAAGCGTCTTTTGGGCATCACAGATATACCTTGAACTGAAAGACATATGGACGAGGGAATACTGCCATATATGTTGAGATGACAGCCCTAGTCACAAAATGAAGGGGAAAATATATTAGCATTCAAAGGCAAAAGTAGTATGCAGAAATAATTAGTATAAAGGAATTGTGTGTGTGAAATATGTCTCAGCAGTATACAAGGTAGGTTATGAGCCAACCCAGACAAATGGAAAAAAACCCCAGTGGCAATCGAAATGAAAAGCATTTCATTTTTGAAAAACGAGTGCATATTATCCAAAAAAGTGTTGAGTGAAAGTGGTAAAACTGTTACACTACGTGCAGCCATTCTCCATATCGTAAACTGTTGAATCTTAAATTGTTCAGTATTTTAAGTAATTTTAGTCATTGCAGAAAAGGGGTCTCAAAATTGAAAAAAAATATCTTAAGACAAAGATTGCTTTCTGTGACCTTAGGACGATATATTCACTTACATAGCTAAGTATCATTCATACTTAAGGATGTACAAAGTGGCAGACCTATTTACTTACAACTGTTAATTGATAACTGGTTTCGCAATTTTCCTAGATTTTCCTAAAGAAGAAAACTGACTTGCAAGGAAAGCTCAAAAATCTGGTCACACTGTTTACGTCTGCATTGTTACATCATGACTCGAGTTTTGTTTTACTGTAATCTCTTATTACTGAATTAGCTTATTTCCTTAATTTAAATGGTAAGTACAAAGAGCTCTGCCATGCAAGAAAGACACTTCTTCTTCTTGTGTCTCGTGGCATGTTCATGCCGTAGATGAAATCGTGGTAAGTGTTTTCTACAGATTTCGGTCTTGCTTGTTCTCTGAGTCTTGTGGTACTGTTGACACCCATTTCCCTGCACATCCAGTCTAACATCCTTATCCTTTGCCTTCCCCTGGCTCTCCTCCCTTCAGCTTTGTTCTCCACGATATGCCGTTCGATGCCCGCATTTTTGCGCAATAGGTGTCCAACAAAGCAGCACTACCTTTCCTTGATGGTCTACATCAGCAAGCGATCGACCTGCATTCTTCTTGGGACTTGTGCATTTGACACACACACACACACACACACACACACTCTCTCTCTCTCTCTCTCTCTCTCTCTCTCTCTCTCTCTCTCTCTCTCTCTCTCTCACACTCATTCTCTTCCTTTACATCCCAACACCCCTTTCTTCTTCCCCTAACACTTCTCACATCTCTTTTTTTCACCTTCCAACTGCTCATCTCTCCATGACATCCCACAACCATCCTCTTCATCATCCATCCCTTCGCACTAGCTTCTNCTCTCTCTCTCTCTCTCTCTCTCTCTCCCTCTCTCTCTCCCTCTCTCTCCCCTCTCTCTCTCTCTCTCTCTCTCTCTCTCTCTCTCTCTCTCTCTCTCTCTTTGTGATTCCAAGAAATGCGAAGCATTCGTCGATCAAACCACATCTCAGCTGCCTTTAAACGTTCACTCATCGCTTTGTTAATTGTCCAAGACTCACATCCATCCATATGTCAGAACGGACCAGACGCAACACTTTGATAGCCTTTTCTTGATGCCAAGACTCGGATTTCGTGCATCCAGAACGCTTTTCATATTCATAAACGTTTTCTTCGCAACAGCTATTCTGCATTTGATGTCTGATTCTGATCGACCATCTGATGTAATCATGCTTCCCAAGTACGTAAAGCTTACCTTCTGATGTATCGCGGTTCCATTCACTGATGGATGGCAACAAGGTATCTGAGTTTTCTTACTGCAGACAATTAAAAAAATTTTCTGAAAGTGAAGTCGCACTGCCGCTTTCTGATCCCAGTACAGATTCGCAATCAATCGCAGGTCTTTCCCATTGATCTCTAGCTCCTCCAACATTCTTATCAACTCCTCGTCTTTGAAAATCAAATTCCTTTACATAATCAATGAAACAAATGTACAGGTCTTTCTCCTTTTCGATGTATTTCTCCGCTAGCGTTCTTAAGCACAATATAGCATTTCGGGTTCCTTTTCCTGGCTTGTATCCGACCTGCTCATTCAATAAATTCTGCCTGATCGTATCATTTGTTCGATTTAGTATCACGCGCAAGATGATCTTTGTGAAATGGCTCATGAGACTGATTATACAATTGTCTTTGCAATCAATTGAACCTGCCTTCCTTGGAAATGTTGCGAAAATGGATTCCAACATTTCTTCCGGAACCTCGCCCGCGTAGACCTGGCTCGCCATTTTTGTCAGCTTCTCAACACTAAACAGACCCAAACTGTCAATATGCTCAAATACGATGCAGTCGTTTCCACCTGTCCTACCACACTTTATCTTCTTCATAGCCTTTTAAATTTCCCCCAGGGTGACCTAACGGCCTTTAATTGTTATCATTATCTCTGGCTTCTCCTTTCTCCCAACATCACCGTAGAGATCTTTGGTGTACTCAGTCCACCGGCGCATGACTGCCCTATTGTCCATCAGTACCAAACTTTCTGCATCTCTAATGCATCCAGTTTGACTCTTTACATTTCTATGCGTCACCTCCCGAACTTTCTCGTGTATAACTTGCACGTCCTTCTTTTCCAGTTCCTCAATTTTAACACAGCATTCAGCCCGGTATTGCTCTTTTGCATGTTTACACATCATTCGGATCTGCCGGTGTACCTCGTGGAATTTCTTCAGATCATTCTTCAACAACCTCCTTACTTCCATGTTATCAAGTATTTTCTTGCGTCATCCATTTCTTCTTTGCATTGCGGCGTGTGCGCGACAACCACTCTTCTGAAGCCTTTTCTATTGCTATCTTGAGGATAGTCCAAGCACATCTCGCCGTGTCTTTATTCTTTGCGTACTGATCTTTCACGTACTATGAGAAACCGTTTCTCGTACCATTGTCCGCCTTTAGCAGTCTGATTTGCCTTTGTGCTACTGGTTTCTTGCACGCAATCTTCTTCAGCTTTAGTCTGATTCTGCTTGATAGCAAAACATGATCTGAGTTGCAATCCACACCTGGATAGGTTCGAACTCTTTGAATCGCATTCTTAAATCGCTTGTTGACCAAGATGAAATCAATCCATTTGCAGCAACCGCCGCCAGGACTCTTCCAGGTGTAAATGTTCCTGGAATGATGCTGGAAGAACGTGTTCGTGACGATCATATTATTTGTCTTGCATTCTTCTGAATGTATGAAAAACTAAAGTCCAATGGGTTTTCAATGGCACCTCTTAATTCCAAAGAAATAAGTTTTTCCAGGCATTTATCATTGGCTTCGATCATATCAATGCCATCCTCTTCAACACTTTCTACTTTGATTGGCTTCTCGACTTCACGCACCACTGCAAAGATTGAATTATCAGAAAAAATTAGTTCTGTTGCAGCAATCGTATAATAGAAATATTTTTTGAGTAAGCTCTTCAGGAATTGCATCAGTTGTCCACTATCAATAAGCCTTTACGGTTTTGGTCCCTGTAGTGGCAAGGAAAATATTTCAATTTTTTAAAGCATTTTGGCTTATTTGCTTTGCCAATTATAAACATGGGTAGCTTTTGACTGAGAACATTACTGGCTTCTAGTCCTGTTTGTCTTTGTTTACTAGACTTCCCACCAACTCTTTTTCTTCTTGAAGTGCAGTATCTTACTGGGTAATGCCTGATAAAATAATGCTAATGCATCGAAGTTGCAGATGTTAGCAAGGGAGTAACTTGATAAAATTGTTGCCAATCTTGTCTCAAACCATGGTGTCCTGATTTCGTCAGAAACAGCGTAAACCTTACCTATATTAAACAATCGAGAGAAAAAATTAACAAATACATGTATTGTTTTATCTCTTGACGCCCAATTTCCACGAGACAACTTTTTCCTTTTGGCATCTACAATCGGCTCCCTTGTAAATCCCTTTTTATTTATCAGACCTTATTAAAGAACTATTGCATTAAAAATTAAATACACTCTGCACCAAAACATTAGGCTTATCGCTTAAATTACTTAATAATGTTAAGTAGATAGGGTTAGGGTTAGATGCATAAGATGCAGAGACAGATGTTAAATGCATATGACAATTACACCACAAGAAATAGTTGAACAAAACGATAAATAACTTCTCTTACAACATTTGACTTCACGTCGTATGTTAAGGAATGTCATGTATACAGAGATTCGGACACCTGGGCACCTGTGAAGGGTGAAGTTTTAAAAGTGATTGTCAAGCTAACAAATAAGAGAATAATATTTACTCTCGGTCATGACGAATTATTGTTTGGGCGTACACCCACACAAAGAAAAAACTGGAAAATTTGCAGAAATTAGTACTGTGGAATATTTGCCATTATTAGTAAAAGAGGAAGAGCAATGGGAACATTAAACGCAAGCCTGCAGAAAGTAGCCGGTCTCCATACTTGAAAAAAGAACAAAGACCTCATCAGTCAACTGTATTGTTAGTGAAAAGAGCTATATATAGGCTAGCATTTGATTCTGTGTTTTTTGAGCAATGGCATAGTAATGCACAACTTGCTCCTACAAAATAAATATATATATACATATATATATATATTTCTAAGGCCGTAAGCAGAAAGCAAACGACACTTGTATTGCGTCAAACCAAGGTTATATGTATCGTATGCTCTGAGAAAAGTAATAAAATACGGGGCAGGAATTTGAAGGCTGTTTCTTGTTTTGAAAAGCAGACCATGAGCAGAAAAAAAAAGGACACTATTACCCCGATAAACCAAGCTTGCATGTATCGTATACTTTGATAGGGGCAATAAAATTAGCCACTGGGCTTTGTAGGATAAAGCCCGTTTTAAAAACCAGAGGATGAGGCTGTGCAAGACATCATTAGTTAAAGAGAAAAAACACATCAAAGCCAAGCCTGCACATGGTAGACCGCCTTAATTTTCCCAAAATAAATCAAAGTCTACATCAGTCAACTGTATCGGCAGTTTGAGAAACTATATGTATAGGCGTGCATTTGATTTTGCGTTTTGGGGGGTAATGGTACAGTAATACACAACTTGTCCCCATAAACCAAATTATACATATTTTTATGGCCGTAAAAAGGACGTAAAAGACAGTTGTATTCCATTAAACCAAGCTTGTATGTACCGCATGCCTTGATAGGGGTAGTAAAACATGCTACGTGTATGAGAATGGTAAAGGCTCTTTTGAAACAAGGAGAGTCAGATCTGCGCAAGACTCCCCATTATTAGATAACGATGTTCAGATTTGAAATAAAACCAAAATTTACATCAGTCAACTGCAATTAAAGAAACTATATATATATAGGCTTGCATTTGATTTTGCATTTTTGAGGATAATAGCACAGTAATGCACAACTTGTCCCCATAAACCAAATTATACATATTTCTGTGACCGAAAGCAGGAAGCAAAGGACACTTGTATACCGTTAATTCAAGCTGATATATACCGTATGCTTTCATAAAGCTAGGAAAATACGATAAAGGAATTATATGGTAAGGCTAAAGCACGTTTTAAAAACTAGAGAATGTGGTCGGTGCAATACCCCAGTTATTAGTTAAAGAGGAAGAGTAACTGTAACGTTAAACACAAGGCTGCACATATTGGGGGGGGGGTGGATATTGGCCACCTCCTCGTGGTCCAGCCTGCAAGTACCAATCTAGCTTTTGGGAAAGTGATGCCAATACCTAAACAACAGAGACAAACTAGACAATCTAACGACATGTCAAAGCTAATTAAACCATCTAGTCCAGCTAACCTTCAATTAAATGTGGATGGCCTTACACGATCAAAATATGAAGTCATTCAATAAATCGCCATTGACAATTCAATTCCCGTTATTTTACTACAAGGGATACATGCCACCAATGATGATAAAATCAAGATATATGAATTCTCTCTGATTGGTTCAATTAAACACTCTAAGCACGGTATTGCCACTCTTGTACGTAACGACCTTCCTTCTGTTGAAATTGGCCGCAGTAGTGCTGGTAGTGCAGTTGAATGGCTAATCATCTCTATCTATGGAGAAATTACAATAACAAACTATTACAAACCACCTAATTTTTGGTTTGAACCACCACCCCATTATGATCACCCAACAATATACTCAGGTGATTTCAACCATCATCATACAACTTTGGGCTGTTCTAGAAATAATCCGGATAAGGATGCTCTTTATAACTGGTCCTGCACATGCGATATTAGGTTGGTTTTCGATCATAATCAAGCAAAGACATTTCATTCTGGTGCATGGGACACCTACGCGAATCCAGATCTTACTTTCTTCACACATGCTGTCAACAGCTCTCTGTGTCGTCCCATATACACTGTTTGGGTAACTTGCCAAAATGTCAACATCGACCTAAAATCGTCCATCACCCGGCTTTGGCTGAAAACACGCCAACATCTCCACTATCTGGATGGAATTTCAACAAAGCAGACTGGGATAGATTTGAGGAAACAACTAGAAATATGTGATGATCTTCCATCTTTCTGATATAAATCTGTGTTATACAGCATTCCTGAAGAAACTCTTGAAAATAGTTAAAGATACAATTCCAAGAGGCTTTCGAAAGAACCACATTCCTTACAGAGACTTTGTTAAACATTTAAATTCCAAGTAGTTTAATTCAAGTTCCTGGATTTGTTTTCGAGAGAAAAGATAGAGAGAATGCAGGAGGAGGTGTTGGAATTTATGTAAACCAGGAGATTGAGTACTTGAGCAGACATGACATCGAAAACTCGGAAATCGAATTTTTATGTTTGGAAATTTCACAAAACACTCAAAACCATATTTTGTGTGTGTTTTGTATAAGTCACCAAACAGTTCAAAATATCTTTGTGAAAATTTTACTGAAATTTTTAAAGAAACTCTTTTGAAAATGGCTCATGAGAACAAAGAGACTATAATTATCGGAGATATCAACAGTTATTATCTTGATGACAAGTGTAACAAATATATTTAAAGATCTTTTATTATTTAATGGTTTTATTCAATTGATTAATAGTCCAACTCGTATAACAACACACTCACAAACTTTAATCGATGTTATATTGTCTAACAAACCTGAGTTGTTATCCACGGGGCGTGCTGATCAAATGCTGACCGTAGAATTGATTTGAGTGTCTCCCATGAAGAGTTCGGGTTTTTCTTAATGTAGATAAAATCGAATGAATTTTCTTTCAAGTCACTACGTAATTTTTCAGGTACGTAATTTGCAAAGTTTCTAGATTTAATTGTTTCAAAAATCTCCTTTTGATTGTTTATCTTTCTATCGCAAGTAATGAAGTCATGATAACTCAACGTATATGGAACAATTTTAATGTTTGTTAATGACTCACGAGAATCCACATCGAATCCAAATAAATTTTGGAAAACTCTCAAAAAGATTTTCCCAGCAAAAGGGAAACCTTCCATGACAAAAACGTTTCTCATCAGCGGTGCTTTTACATCAAATACGTAAAATATTGCTGCGAAATTTTGCTTGTATTTTGCAACTATCGCCAACATCGTAAAGGAGAAAGCTATGCCATTGAAAAGCTTTATCTGGTCGAAACCAGAACAATGTTTTCCTAAAACACATAGAACTTTCAAGTTCAAAGAAATCCGTGTTAATGACGTTTTTAAACATCTGAAAAAAAACTCTCAAGGAACAAAGCGTGCGGGCATGATCGGCCTGCCTCCTGGTATGCTCAAGGATATAGCAATCATAACCGCAAAACGGCTCACTCATGTGATAAACTCTATTCTTCAAACCGGTATTGTACCTGAAGACTTTAAGCATGCTATTGCCACGCCTATCGTCAAGTCTGGAGCGAAACACGAACTGGAAACTTATCGACCGGTTAGTGTTCTGCCAATTTGCTCCAAAATCTTCGAAAGATTAGTTCATCAGCAAGTGCCTCAACATCTCGAAGAAAAAGGATTATTATCGTCCACATAATTTGGTTTTCGAAAGAAAAAAACCCACTGAGTTAGCAGCCACCTTACTTCTTGATAGAATTAGAGAAAACACGGATAAGGGTCAAATGACAGGAGCCATTTTTATCGACCTCAGCAAAGTGTTTCATACGCTGAGTGACGGTCAAATATTAGAATCTTTATCTTCCTACGGTATTTATGGAGCTGAAAGAGATCTTTTTACGAACTATCTCTTCAATCGCACTCAATCGGTACGAGTTGGTACAGAAATTTCTGAGCCGCAAAACGTCACCTGTGGAGTGCCTCGAGGTTCGATTCTAGGGCCCTTACTATTTTTGATAACCTTTAATGAGATTGAATTAGTCCTACAACATGCAAGAATTATCAATTACACAGACGATACCGTGATATACTTTTCCGGAAAGTCGAAAAAAATAATTCAAGACAGGTTGCAGTCAGATTTCAACAAAATTGCAGATTGATTGGAATCCATGGATCTTGTGATGAACACAAAAAAGGGAAAGACCGGTGATGGTGGAAAATGTCTATCAACTAGGTTCAGAAATCTGCGTGCAACGTTGGTAGACATATTTTTGCTAAATGGTGGGTTAAACCATATGATATTTCTTGGCCGATTTCGCCTTCTGGTATGTGCTAGATCTGGATTGTAATTCAACTTGGTATCGTGGTATCCACTTGTTTCAATGCATCTTCATAGGCGGTTTTTCATTCGTTAAAAACTGCTTCGTTTGATAGGTTTCTGAAAGTCTCTTGAAAATCGATTTCGGTAGAACTGTTTAGGGTGGTTTGAATATTTATATCTTGTTTCTTTCTTCAGTGCTGGAAGCCATATTACTGGAAGGGTGTAGGATATACTGTTGATATGATTGCTGCATTGCAAGGAATGGATTATTTCTTTTATTTTTCTTGTTGTTGTGTTGATTTCTTTGTCTATAATTCTTTTATTTTCCCAATCAAAGGTATGATCCTGTGTCCAGCAGTGTTTGGCTATTTCATGATTCTTGGTGTCACCTTTCTGAACAGCTCTCTTGTGTTCTTTTTCTCTTTGACCCAAGGAACGCTTTGATTCACCTATGTAGGAGGCAGGACAGTCCTTACATTGTAGTCTGTAAACTATGTTGTTCCTTTCATCAAGTAGAACTGGGTCTTTTGGTTTTAAGAGGATCTTCCTTAAGGTGGATGTAGTGAAGAAGGAGCATTGAATGTTGTGTTGTTGGAGGGCTCGTCTTAGGTGCTCACTGGTATTCTTCATGTAAGGCAAACTATACGTTTCAGGGGTTCTTTATCTTCATGATTAGGTCCAGTAGCTCTGTGTAATGCTCTCTAGACATCCTTAGCGTGGAATCCATTGGATAAGAGTACCCTTTGAAGGTGTCTTTCTTCTTTTATNTTTCTCTTCGTCTTCTTTCCAATGGTGAATGTGATATTTGAGTGCATGCTGTTGATGTGTTCAAAGAAACCTTGTAGGTGATCCTTTTTGATGATTGTAAAGACATCATCAACGTGCCTTTCCCATACAGTTGGCCCTGGGTCTGCTGTTGATAATGCCGTGGTTTCAAATACTTGCATGAATAAATCAGCAATAACCGAGGATGTAGGGGCTCCCATGGGTACACCGTTGGTTTGTGTATAGGTGTCATTGTTGAAGAGGAAGCATGTGTTGGTGAGAACTATTCGTAGGGCAATGAATCATCATGTTTAAGAAGGTCCTCTAAAATAGCGATGGAGTAATGCAGACAACCGGCTTTCCCAATTTATTCCTGGACCTACAGTGAAACCTCCAGGACATGACCTGAAGCGAGAACAATACATGGTCTTCAATCGTTTACGATCTGGATATGGACGATACGCCGATTTCATGCATAGAATTGGTCTAAGGGACAATCAATTTTGTCATTGTGGTGAAATTCAATCCCATCAACAGGTATTGATTTGCCAAATGATAGGTATTCGAGGTGATATCAAAACCGTTGATGAGGACTTCCGTTTGTGGCTCAATGACAATGTCTTAGATATTTAGCTTTTTTGTTGATCATACGCATAAATATGTATATACATATATATATACATATATATATATACATACATATATAGTAAGAGTGCTAAGCTCATGGTCGTAGATGTAAATCGGCAATTTTACTAAACAGGACAAACAAACGGAACATAAGACAAATATATATATAGACGGTAGGCCTTTTTCACATTTAAAATAAAAGCACAAATTCCTTCCCGTCATCTTTATACCAAACGGATACCATTTGCACGATCTTCAGCTTATTTAGTTAATGATTGTGAAAATATATGATATACATATATATATGTATATTATATATCATATAAGCATAATATATTATGAAAAGAAGTTAAATTACCCCGAGGCCTGTCTCATGGGGAGGAGAACCTCTTTAGCCTAGGTTGAGACATTATCCTATAGATAACGTCTCGATAAAAACACAGGTGACAGGGTCATCTCATAAAGGGTTCTCTATTTTAAGGGCAATGTCTTGCAGACAGTATCTACTGCTACTCCTTTTAATACCACCCTCATCAACATAGAGCTCAGTTACTATGCGTCTATGTGATGGTTTCAAACATCTATTTCTCTTTTCCTGTGACAAGCTTTATCAAACAAATTGCTCCCAGTACCCGGCAGACCTTCAGTGGTCAGTGGGTGAGAAGAACCTCCAGACCCACGATTGCCACAATATCCCAGAGTGTAAACTCCAGATGTAGTAGTACTGGATCTACACATATCCAGAAAAAAATGTTATCTTAAAAATATTCTCTCTTTTTAGCTTTCAGCAAAGTCAGAAGTCTCTCCTCATATTCTTGCATTTTGCAGGGGAGGCAGGACTTAGTGGTAGTGTTAGTAATAGTGATCTTCATGTTGAAGACTGTTTAATTTTGTTTCAACTAGATTTTACAACTCATCATCTCTGTCTTGGTAGCCATGCTCGTTAACATCTTCCAGCTGTCAGCGTAAAAGAACTTGTATCTACTTTCCTGTGCTTTAGATTATTTCTCCTTCAGGCTATTGTTACCTATTTTTCTTGTATCGATCTTCCTCTTAAGATTCTTGTTTATTTGTTGAAACAGAATAAAACTCCATTGCTAGGACCTTGGACAGGCATTACATTGCTAACATCTTTATCTTTGGTGACGTCAATGGTCGTCACATGTCCCAGCTGAATCATGCTAACAAGACTGAAAGACGTGGAGAACTTACTCACAACTTCTCTCTTGGCAATAATCTTGTACAGCTTATCGATTTTCCAACAATATTTCTTATTCAGACTGAGTAGAACCTTCTCTTTTAGATCTAATTTTGAATTCTGTTCTTAAGCATTGCACCATTTCACCTTTCCCTCCTTTTGGATATTTTGATTATGTTTTTGCCACTGTTGAGGTTAAGGTAATTGATTCAAACCCTTTTGCCAAGGCATACTATTGTTGGACTTGTAAATTAAGTCAGGCTGACTGGGATGGATTTCGTTAATTTCGTAATTATATTCCATGGGATTCAGTCTTTAGAAAATCAGCTTCAGATACTGCAACAAAATTCACAGAATCAAGACAAGATGTAATTCAAAGACTTTTACCTTGTCGTAGTTCCAAAGTCAGACCTCATTCTCTTTCATTGCTCAATACAAATTGTCCTTGTGCCGTTCCTCACCGCAATCATTTCTATGTCTAGTTTTAACGTAATAGAAATAAAAAAATCAAGCACCTTTATCTACATGGTCTTCCAGTCTATCCTGCTTAAACCTTTTCAGTATTTGGTGTTGCAGGCTTGACGTTTATGATATTGTGGCCTTGTAGATGATGTTTGGTGTAGTGGAGTTCCTTGGAAACTATTTTTTGCTATTTTACCTCTCACTTTTCATGTTTCACTTTCTATATTGATAAGCATGTATGTAAATAATTAAAGAAAAATAACCTTTTTTATAACTTGCATTCAAATTGAAAAAGCTATCCTTAAAATACATATTGTAATGGCAAAAAAAATGTTCTAACTTTTTCTATGCTAAAGGAAGGGGGCATATCCTACCAAAGGATCACTATGTTGTCACGATTGGGAGCCTTACATACTTCGTTGATCACCCATACCAGGGTCACCCGTGCCAGACAGGTCGAGGGGAAGAAGGCAGACTAAATGTAGACAGGTAGACAATGCTACGAAAATTGGACTCAAGCTAAACGAAAGGAAATGCAAAGTCATGAAAACAAACAACAAAAAAGTGACAGTAAGCTGAGGGTAAGAGAGAGTGAAGTGGATGAAGTAGAGAGTTTAACATATCTTGGAGCAACAGTTAACATGGATGAAGGTGCAACAGCAGATGTCAGAATGAGAGTTGCACTGGCTATTCCACAGATGAAGAGATTTTCCATCATTTGGAAAGCCAGTGAATCGTAATACAAAACCCTCATTTTTCAGGAGTCTTGTCTTGTCTGTGTTGTTCTATGGATGTGAAACCTGGAAATTGACCAAGAGAGAAGAAGAAAAGCTTTCAGACCAAATGCTTGAGACAAATTTTCAAAATCAAATGGCAGCAACACATCTTCAACAAGTCCGTGCTGCAGATGGTGTCAGCAGAAAAGATGAGTACGGAGATTAGAAGGCATAGATGGAGTTGGATTGGGCATGTTCTGAGAAAGGACCCGTCAGACGCCTGTGATATTGCCCTCGGATGGATTCCTGAGGGACAAAGGAAACGAGGCAGGCCTGAAACAGCGTGGCGCAAAATGGTAAAGACAGAGCGGAACAAAGTAGCCTGAAGCACGTGAAACAGAGCTCGCCGTCCAGCTGCCGACGTAGAGGAACGATGTCAGAGCCTTATGTGCCTCCTGTCACAGAGATAGATAAGCTTAAGGTTAGGAGGGGGCATATTGCAACAAAGGAATTGGACCCTAATCTTACGTCTTCTAAAAAATTCCAGGCGACACCGAATTGACTACACTGAGATTATAATCATCCAGTTTTCACTGGAATACCCATGACAGAGGGTAAACGTACACAACAAGGTAGCCAAAGTAGAAAAAGAGTAGGAGCCAACAGAGATTTTTACAAACAAAAAGATTGATTATTGGAGTATGGTTTTATTAAGGTTTACATCAGAGCATTGTTTGATGTCAGATTATCTGTGTGACAAAGTTGCCTAGTTGTATATCACATTAAATGCGTAAATATGTGTACTCCGATTTGGGTTCCAGCAATTGCCGATGGCTTTCATTGCCACAAGTCCTATAATCTGAACTGTCTTTGGCACTTCCTTAATCAAATTTCTTTGCACCCATGTCTTTCTTACTTGTGTCTTTTAACTCTATATGCGTGGTTCAAGATAAGATGCCCAGCGACAGTGACTAAGGAAAAGAATGGAATACGTTAAACATACCTTGGATGATATTTCCCTGTATCATATGAAGCAATAAATTGAGACAAATTGAAAGTACGTTTTTTATATACTAAATGGTATTCTTTTATAGAATTGCCGTGTGTAATACTTTAGACACAAAGACATTTATATTAAGACACAATTTGTATCACAATCGATTAATCTAGAAACTTGCCTTGATATATGGCTGATTATCTCAGTTCACGTATTAACAACTGTTTTTGTTTTGACAGGAAAATTTTCAGATTAGATTGTTGGTAACCTATTAGAAAAGTGTTAATTTCAAAGAGTTTGTACAAAAAGCCCCCATCACTCATCAGCGTTGTAACTGCTGTTGTTTTTCACTGTACCCATACAAAACGACTGATGTGAGGGAATCATCTGTTTTGCCATCCATCTGGCAGTACAAGCTGGAGTATATATATAAACTGAGACTGCAACGACAAAAACATAGCCCAAAATTCTATTTATCCTAGCGATAGACATCAACCTCTTGTCAAACAATAAAGTGTAACACCTGCCCCATTTAAACTTGTAAAATGCAGTTGTGTGACATTTGCAAAACGTTTCTCCAGTAACTGGGGCTCAGATGGATTTGGCAGTCAGGAATTTCTTAACCCGATGCCCTTCCTGACGCCAACTAATGGCTTTTTCTTTTGAGAATTTCCAATGTCGCCCGCTCGAGGAATCGAACCCGGAATTATTGGTTACGGTGCAGTTGCACTAACCAATAAGCCACGGCTCTGCCATATCATCCCAAGTGTATTACAAACAAGGTTAATTACACGACAAAGTCTCGTGTTTGTAAATCGTGTAAAATTAAGTAACACTGACATTTAGTGGTAAAGTTCTCAACAATAATGATTACGAAGCCAGACGCTAAATTATGAAAACTTAAAATAGTTCATCAAAATGTAAATGGTCTTCTTTCAAGCATGTAACATTTATAAAACACGATGAAAGAAAACCAAAAGGATATTAAATTTATTTTTTTGTCACAGAACCACACCTTAACTAATTTAGACCTCCATAAAAAATAAGAAAAATTAAAGTCGATTGATATGAAATTGTAAGGAATTCATTAAGGCAGTGACTGTAGCCTGACCTGGGTCACGCTACAGAATGGAGAAGTAAAGCGCCTCCTTCCCTCCACTAGCTTGGGTGCACACCATGAGCAAGTGTTAGTATATCCTTAGCTCCCCCCGTCAGGGATACGACACGGCAGTCTTGTTTGTTAACTCAGCATCAATTCTGGCATGGCAGATCTACCAATCAACTCGGCAGTATTTCTAGCACTTGGCAGTTTTATCAATCAAATCGGTGGTAACTCTGGCTAAATTTTGCAACAGGTTTATCCTTCACAGCTGCCTTAGCTTTGCTTTGCTGTTGTACCAGTAAGGTTTTCCTACCAAGGGACATTATTCTAACCCCAAACAGTGTCGTCTCCATCTGGGGTAGCCTACTAACTTAAAGGAATATAGATGATAGTTTTGAATGTTGTTGATGATAATACTACCGCTTCCGGGGAAACTGATGCGCCACAATCGACGGTGGTGGTGAAAAATAAGCGAAATCCGTCACGTAATCAAAAATTATCTCTCGGAGCTTGGAATGTCAGAAACACTAACGATAACACAGACTCTATCCGCCAAGAAAGAGCTGCAGAAATCATCTCAAAAGAGCTCAGAAGTGCAAACATCGACATATGCGCTATCAGTGAAGTCAGAAGAGAAGGCACAGGGAGTCTAATTGAAAAATATTGCACTTTCTACTGGAGTGGTGGAACAAAAAAGGAAGCCGGAGTAGGTTTTGCCATTTCGAATACTTTGTCCAATGTTACTCTTGACATGTCACACATTTCTGAATTCTAATGGTCTGATGCTCCTTGACTTTTGTACACAAAACAGTCTCACCATCATGGGGTCAATGTTTCAGCTCCGCGACTCACTTAAAGTCACTCGGCAACATATGAGATCCAAACATTGGCACCAGCTCGACCATGTGCTTGCGAACAATCTTGCAAGACAATGTATCGATGTTACCAAAGCCAACCTTTCTGCTGACTGTTTTTCCGATCACAGATTACTTGTATGTAAATGCTCGTTTTCCTTGAAGCTCAAAAGGAAAGGGAAAAGACACCTGCTAGACCTACCATAAAAGTGAGCCCTGATCAAATAGATCAGTTCCAAAGTTATCTTGAAGAGCAATTAACCAACCCCGTTTACGACTGGGATAAACTGAAAGAATGTCTTCAAAATGCCGCTGCCCTCGTCTTTGGTAAAAACAAAAGGACGAGTAATGATTGGTTTGATGAAAACGATGTTGAGATAAACGCACTCCTCAAGGACAGGTACCAAAATAAGAGAGAATACAAAACCTTGTGAGACAGATTTAAAATGATTGGTTTACAAATAAAGCCATTCAGGAGGAGAACTTTTATCAGCAGAATAACTTGAGAGAGTTCTACAGTACTTTGCGTGAAGTGTATGGTCCAAGATCTAAAAATACACACCAGATCTGTTCCAAGGATGGGCAACTTTTGTCATCCGACAAATATATCAAAGATCGATGGGTTGAGCATTTTTTAGACTTGATAAACAGCGAAACAGAAGCTGATCATGATGTGTTAGATGAACTCGAACAGATGCCTCGTTGAAACTCTTGACGAACAGTTTACTGAAGAGGAATTGGACAAAGCTATCAAAAATATTAAACCAGGAAAAAGCCCGGGACCAGATGGCATCCTTCCAGAGATCATTATACACGGAGGACAATCTCTAAAGAACTGCCTTTTGACCATCTTCAATATCTTCTGGATCAGAGAATTGATCCCCTCTGATCTTGTAAATCCCAACATTGCAATCCTGTTCAAAAAGGGTGATCGCAGTCAATGTGGCAATTACAGAGGGATATCTCTACTAAGTGTCGTTGGGAAGTTGATTGCCGATATGATATTGCAAAGATTATCCACCTTGGCGAGTATTGTTCATCCGGAATCTCAGCAAGGATATCGCGCAGGGCGTGGTACTATCGATGGAATATTTACCGTACGGCAACTAATGGAGAAAAGTAGAGAACAACGTAGTAACCTGTACATTGCTTTCATAGATTTTACGAAAGCATTTGATACCGTCAATCGTCCATTACTCTTCTCTGTTTTGAAAAAGATTGGCTGCCCTCCGAAACTTATCAAGCTTATTAAGCTCCTCTACACCAACGTTAAAGCCCGTTTAATTATTGATGGTGAACTATCCAATCTCTTTGATTACAATAGTGGAGTCAAGCAGGGCTGTAAACTGGCACCAACTCTGTTTGGATTTTATGCAGCTGTTTCACTACTGATTGCCTTCAAAGATATCAAGCACAACCACTCGATCTTGGTCAAATTTCGTACTAATGGAAAATTCTTCAACTTACGGCGACTGAAAGCCAAATCAAAAATATTTTACGAGTTCATCCGTGAAGCACAATATGCTGATGATATTGTGATCATGAGTGACTCTGGTCCTGGCCTTCAGTCGCTTCTCACTGCTTATAACGCTGCAGCAAAACGTTTTGGTCTGCGTATTAATGCTAGCAAAATAGAGGTATTTTGTATGGGACCTGAAATTATTTTCTTTGTTGGCGAAGCTTCTTTGGCAAATGTAGATCGCTTCAAATATCTCGAGAGTTTTGTTTCCAAAGACTGTACTTTGAAAGTGGAAATAACAGCCAGAATACAAGCCACGTCCAGTGCTTTTGGTAGACTTAGAAACCGTATGTTCGGCAACCATGATCTTTCAGTTGCGACAAAAATGGCAGTCTACAAGCAATGCCTCTTACCGATCCTTTTATATGGTAGTAAAACGTGGACACTTTATTCCCATGAAATCAGCAAGTTGCGTACCTTTCAGCAGCGTCATCTCCGTACGATTTAAAAAATTAAATGGAATAATTTCATCAGCAATGAGCAAGTCATGAGCAGAGCTAATGTTGATGATGTCGAAGTTCTTCTCGCTAAAAGTAGATTGAGTTGGCTCGGGCACGTCGGTCGTATGGATGACGAAAGAGCAGCGAAAATGGTCCTATTTGGAGAACTTGCTGATGGCTCGAGATTTGTTGGTCGACCGAAATTGAGGTATAAAGATAATTGCAAATATTTACTTAGATTAGTGGATTTGGTTGATGATTGGCACGTTGTTGCAATTGATCGTCCTTTATGGCGCTCAAAAATTCAAATGGTTTGTGTTAGGTTAAATGAAATGCGCTTTGAAAAATATGAGCGTAGAAGAAAGAAACGTAATCGACAGCATATTGTTTTTATCTAATGTATTTTATAATCTATCATCATCTATATATAATTTAATTAGTTTTTGCTCGGTATCGAGTTAAGGCATATTATTATTATTTATTGTAAGGAATGATCGAACACAGGGATTAGGCTGGGGGGTGGGGGGAGGGGAGTAAGTTAATTTAAGAGAAGTCATCTCTTACAGACTCGTCTTCATACTTATTCATATCTATGACTTGGATACATTGTTTGATAATTGTCTCAACAGGAAATGCAGACAGCAAGGAAGTCATCCTCCAAGTGTATCTCAATTGTAATTATTTAAAAGAATCTGAATCAAAAAGTACAAAAAAAGAGCCAACTCAAATACCCTTTAAGAAATAAAAAAATATTCAACTAGAATCATAAAATAAACGAAAATTCTTATTGACACCATAGATTGTTGCCATGCAGATCATGTAGCAAAAGCAAGTATTTATTTAAATGCAATCAGCAAACAAAAGCTTATGGGAATCATTTGTAAAATAAACAGCAAAGGCTTTAATCAAAGATGTATTTTACTCGTAAGTATAAAAGCAATATCGTGTCAAATTTCCGAGCAGATGTAAGAAACATACCCTAGCACAATGTAACTAATTTGAATTTGAATTGAATGGCTTCAAAAATCAGCTAATGTTATGTGTGAACAAATATACCCAGCTTGTTGAGAAAAAAGACTGCTTTTGCCTTACTCAGGAATTAAATCAAATGTAAAAGAACACGGTCTCTACCTCCAAAATGGTACGAGAACTGGGATCGAGCTTGAAGGGTTCATGTATTGCAGAATGAGGAACACAGTGATTTTGATGATCATGTAAAACAAGGTAGATTACAATTGAACACTATTGAGAAAGCACTAAGTTGCCAAAAGAGTTTTTGAAATGGAAGAAATTTATCCTAATGAATATGACAGTCCAAGTAAAAAGGAAAGAAATAGCAATAGCTTTTGCTCTTTTTAGCAAAGTAACCGCGACACTTCAAGATACGGTCACAGTGGATAACACCTGGAAATACAAGCGTGAAAAGAATCTATAAATAAAAATCAGCCGTGAAACAAAGCAGTTTAAATTTTCAAGGGTTGAAGAGATCAATGTTTACAGAAAGAATTATCCTGAGAAAAACTTGTATCTCGTGAAAACGTTAGTCCATATGTAGCAGAATCGATATATAAAGCAATGGTATGACCACTTATATTTTACTGCTACCCGCTAAAGCTTTCCTTACCACGCACAATAGTAGCCAAGACACACAAGATAGAGCAGCAAGAATTCTTAAAAGAACAACATTATAAAACAACATTAACAAAACACAAAACACTAGGACGGTCATCGAAGTGTTTAAATCGCTGCAAAATCTATTGCCATCGAAGACGTCAACAAACCATTGCAGTAGCTTAAAAATCAGAAAAATCACGGATGTATATCACAAAAGAAAAATTATCTTCTTCATGTTAAAAACACAAACCAAACGCAGTTTTATATTTTCACACGCGTTTTCGAAAACATGTAAACTTAAGGAAGTAAGAGTTAATTATTAAATGATGCACCAAATGAAACTATACATATTAATATTTTTTGTTCGGTTAAAGGATTTTCTTTTATCAGGCCTTTCTCTTATTTTTATTGCAACGACTATCTAAACAGGACACATGTTGACAGCAGTATTTATCATATTTTTATTGTAAACAACTGAATTGTATCATCCTCTATTAAGATAATAATAATAATAATAATAATAATAATAATAAATGTCCTGGGTATTGACATTAAACTGCATCCGGTTGTGGAGTTTCGACGTGGGCGAATGAGGTTACCCTTTGTCACAACTACCTCCAGGTCACCCTTGGGCAAGGTGTAGCACCTGTCAGCCTACCCCGATACTTTAAAGTACCGGATTGGCATCCGGCGGGGTTAAGTATGCCTCATGGGTAGGGGGGCTCTTTAGCCTTGGTTGGCAACCTCCCTAGTGATGGTGTCACAATAAAAATACCAGGGAAGGAAAACCTTACATAAACCAATTTATAAACAAAATGCAAACCAGAAG
>RDPX01000658.1:94250-127071 GCA_003991215.1 Morbakka virulenta
GCACAAATAGATGCTGAAAATGAAGCAATTCATAAGAATCAAAACATTGTTCAAATATTGAACAACCGTGAATGGACCGAAGAAAAGAAACACAGAATAGTTGCATTAGCTTCACAAGAAAGGAAAAGAAGAAAAAAATTATGAAACGAGTAAAAGGCAGATGGGATGCAGAGTATCCAAAGAATAGAAGAACAGCCAGAATTTGATTGATAATGCGAGAAGATTCAAAAAAGAAGGGTGGGGAAGGCAAAATGAACCTGGCAACCAAACCCAAATATTAGAACAAGTAGAAGACCAACCAGTGGAAGACACACAGCGCAAATCATTAGAATGGACAACGGAAATGAAGGTCAAGCTTCTCAACATAGACGAAGAGGAACGGGCGAATGGTAGAGGTTTCATGAAATGTGTTAAAGTGAGATGGGATGTAATATACCCAGAGTACCAATCAGTAAGTTGACAAAAATTGAGAGATAATGCAGCTAGATTTAAAAAAGATACGGAAATCAATAACTTGATTTTGGTGAGACAGAGGGAGGTATTACAGGTACCAGAAACAAGAGTAGTATAAAATCAAGAGGAAAACTACAACAGTGAGTTAAATAGTGAAGGCAATGAACAAAACGAAGAAGGGGATGACCAAGTGAATGAAACGATTGTGATTGAAGACGAAGATCTTACGGAAGCAGATAAAGAATTAGAACGATATTTTCAAACAGAATTTAAAAACATGCAGCATTGCACACTGATCCATCTGGAACCGCGAGAGAAACTTTCAAAACTCAAAATTAGCAATGAAGTCGAAAAGAGTGCCAATAAAATTCTCAGGCAATACCTACCAAACGCTACCACTATTCCAGAAATTACAGAGATTGTATATGCAATGGGAAAAGCAGTAGCTTATGCAAGTGGGATTAAGCCAAAAGACGTAAACCAGAATGGCAAAAGGAAAGCAAAGGGAGGAAATAGAAGAGAGCGTAAACTAAGAACTGAGATGAAAGAGCTGAGACAGAATATTGCACGGACGGCCAATGAATTGCATTGGAGAAGACAACAAAGAAAAGGAACGAAAAGAGAAAAAGGTATTTTAAAGAAACTAGCCTAGAGTATGAATGGAAGAGAGATAACGACCCTCAATCTGCAAAATACGAAAGAAGAGTGGCTTGATAAACTGCGTTACAAGAAAGTCAAATTACAAAAGTATATTGAAAAACGACAAAGGAAGAAGGATAATATCATGTTCCAGAGAGATTAGAGAAGCTATTTTCGGCAACTTGAAGGAGCAGATAAACACGAAGGTGAAATGCCAGAAATGGAAAAGTTTTTACAATTCTGGAGTGGAATTTGGGAGCAGAACGAGCCAACACCAAATATGCCGTGGATGGAGAAAATGAAAGTTGAGTTGAATGAAAAAGTAGATTTTGTTGCTGAATTTGAAATCATCGAGGAAAAATTGAAGAAGGAAATAGTAAAGAGAAAAAATTGGACAGTTCCAGGAGTAGACGGTATACAAAACTTTTCGTGGAAGAAGTTCGAACCCGCACAAAAAGCACTGGGAAGAGCGTTTATGGACACTTATAGAAACACAAGGATGATACTAAAGTGGTGGCCCTCAGGAAAAACGGTGTTAATACCAAAGACAAGAAATCTGAGTGATGAAAAGAACTATCGCCCAATAACATGTCTTAATACATCGTACACAATTCTTACAGGATTAGTAGCAAAGTACATGAGAGAACACACAATGATCAATGAGATCTGGGACGAAGGACAGCTTGGAGCAGTGGAAGGGGTGCTAGGAACAGTGGACCAATTGATAATTGATCGATGCATTATGGAAGAATTAAAGCAGTATCATCGGAACTTGGCAGTAGCATTTTATGATCATAAAAAAGCCTGTGACAGAGAACATCATGACTGGATGATAAGGGTGTATGATTGGATTGGAATACCGAAAGCTGTTATCAGATTCCTTAAAGAGTTAATGAATAAATGAANAGGACGAGATTAGAGATCTGGGACGGGAATAAAAAGATGATAAGCAGATAGATTCAAATTATGTCTGGATTCTCACAAGGAGATAGTTATTCCCCAGTAGGATTCTGTATAAGCGAGATTCCTGTTTGTGTATTACTCCACCACACTAGAGGATACTGAATGGGAGAACCAGGAAATCGATTAGTGAAGAGAACACATAGTTTGTTTGTGGATGATTTAAAGGTATACCAAGAAAGTCATAATGCCCTTAAAATCGTAAACGAGATAATAGTTCAAGCTAGTCATGACACCGGAGCTGCTTATGAAGTATCTCAAATGTCCAAAGATAGTCTTCGAGAAGGGAAAGATGGTAAGAGGAGAAGGACTCGAAGTACTTGAAGAGAGAATTAAGACCATGGATCCAGATAAAAATCAAATTTACAAGTTCCTGAGAATTGAACAGGCTGATGGTATAAAGACAAAGAGTGTATTCATCAGAGTAAAGAAATAGATTTTGAAGAGATTGAAAATGCTTGTAAACACTGAATTAAATGATTCAAATTTAATCAAGGCAATCAAAAGGTGATCCAGTGGCAGGGTATGCGATGAATATATGTAAATTCAGCACTGGTGAACTAAAAGAATTGGATCAGGTAATTAAAAGACAGCTAAGAGAAAAGAACATGTTAGGAAGACTAGCAAGTGATGAATGTCTATATTTAAAGAGAGTAAAAGGTAGAAGAGGGTTGAAATCAATGAGAGGTGTAAACAAAGAAACAAGATTACGTATTGCATGTTATATGGCGAAGTCAAGTAACCAATGGATTGAAGCAGCATGGATAAGAGAGATGAAAAAAGGAGGAGAACCCGATAGTAACAGAATCAGTCATGACCATGGCAGAAGCAGGAGTCAGATTGCAGTTTGAAGGAAGATCAATTAGGATTGATGATAGAGTGATAGAGGAAGATAGAGAATGGAAACCTACATGGCAAGTCATGTCAAGACTAGCTTACAAAAAAGTACGGAAAGAAAAAAGGATTGAAGACTACAAGATCAAAGAACAGCAAAGCCAATTTTATTAGGAACAAGAAGAAGAGTGTCATATTTGGCTCAAGCAGAACCTACATGGCAGAAAAACTGCAGCAATCATGATGATGTTAGGAGAAGAGAGCTTGGAAGGTAGCGCGAGGGTTGATTGATGATCGACGATGTAGATTGTGTACAGAGAAAGAAGAAACTGTTGAAATATTTTTGCTGGATGCAAAGTACTAGCAAATAGTGAATGCCTGGCAAGACACAACAGAGCATTGATGATCATGACAACTGCTTGGGCTAAAGAGTATGACCTTATCGACCAAGGTACAGTTTGGTATAAAGAGAAATGGTAGAGAGGAACGACTATCGAAAACCACAAAGTAAAAGTAGTATGGGATTTTGAATTCAACTTACGAAAAACAACTACAGACGGCCGAATTTGACCATAGAGGACAAAGAGAAGAAGAAGATCTGGATATGTGACATGGCGTGCCCTAAGCAACGGAACATTGTGAACACCCGTCTAGAAAAGATGGCTAGGTATAGACAGTTAGCGTTTGAAATGAGAGAAAGGCAACCTGACTACGATATTAAGGTTGTACCTGTGATAATTGGCGCCCTTGGAAGTGGTATAAAACAAGTGACGAAAGACATAAAAAACATTTTTGAAAACGAAAAACTTTTGCTCAGGACAGTTGCGGAAACCCAAAAAACAATATTAATAGATAGTGAAACAATAATTCGAAAGGTGTTTTCAGGACTAATACAAGATATTGATTGATATAAATAAGCACATTATGAATGGAATTTTGTTTATTTAGTTTTAGAATTTTTTTTATTCTTATTACACAATCAGATTCGAAATTTCCCTTGCGCTGAGTAAGGCTGTCTCTTAGGTTTGAGAATGGTTGTTTCATGTATCAGAACATGTTTTGTATTTTTAACTAGCAATATTTGGTAGTTATGTATTAAGACATCTAAGCTCGTCAGGTGCTTTTTTGTACTCCTTTTATAAAGCTCTTGTTTGAATTAATTATTGTCTAAGAGCTTTTTCAAGCTATATCAAAATGGTACTCACCAATATAACACCATTTTTCTTGTTAATGCGAGACCATCAACAAATAAATTGCCAATACTATCTTAAAATTCCAGGCTTCTTTGCTGATAGAAATAAGCTGAAGTTGATCCTGACATCTGTTACAGGTAGCGAAATCATCTTCTGATCTAAAAGTGTTTAACATTGCTTGAGAAACATCTCCTCTGTCACAGTTCAGGAATGAATTGGCTGGAGTGTAAGTTAGATAAAATGTTTCATGTGCATTCTCTTTATCACTCAACAATTTGACTTTACTTGATTATTCCTGAACCAAATATGTCTCGAGCAATACTCAGCATTGACAATTGATGCCTCAAGCATTTGCAAAATACTGTAAACTTAGATTCTCACTAGGTCTCAGCGTTATGTTCTTTGCTGTATTCTTCAGCTGGGACAATTCAGAATCTGTCTTCATCTGAATCATGTAAACGGATCTAGCTCTGTCCTCAAGTTCTGGAATATCATGATGTGACTTGACTTACTTGACTTAAGCCTGTTCACTCCGGCATGGAGCATAGGCCGCTAACAATTAACCTTCAATATCATGATGTAATGTGCTCTTAACTCCTTCTGCTGCCGACCATGCTCTTCAGACTTTCTTTCCATTATTTCATGGAGCACGTTGTATCCAAGCACAAATTCATCAATACAATCAAGTGTTAGCAGGAATGACGCAGACAAAAATAGCATGGAAAACAAAATTGCAATTTAACGTATCCCTTAGCTATAATGTCGAAGTCCTTACTTCATCTAGAAAGTCTTGAATGTTTTTGATTTTGAAATCAGGTAAATGTAACCACAACCACACAATGTTTGGATACAAGAAAACGTGCTTTCGTTTTATAAAAAACAACTTGTGTCAGTCAGAACTATTTGATTTTTTGTATTAAACTCTATTTCCCAAAGTATTATATTTAAACAGATTTCCTTTTTTTATATTTCCTTTGCAATTACGTTAAGCTGGGAAAACAAGGGGGGCAGGGGGTAAAAGGATTGTGAAAATAATATTAAAGGAGAGCATTTGGAATTGCAAACAAAAAAGACGGAAAAATATAAGCATTACAGAGCTGGAAACAAACAAATGTCTATGGTTTTCATGGTCAACCACTGTAGCAATTGCATTTTCTGTATTCAGTTGTTATAACTATATCATTAATGTGATCATTTTCGGAACTTATTTTCACTTGATTGGTCATTCTTTTCCAAAGCTCAAATCATTTAATATCTCATCCAAATCTATGCAAATATTACCGAGGAGTGTTCACAGAGTGACGAGCTTTCTTCAGTGATAATTGCACTTAAATATTCGTCAAAGGTTGTAGACACGCTGCTGTATAATGGTTTTTACATTGTCAGAATTATACACAACCGTAAAATCACTGTAAATGGAACAGACGGCAGAAACTGCCTACAAAAAATAAAAGTATTTTTGCCAGTGACGATTAAATCTAACTTTGAATATCTCGCGGCTGGAGGCAGAAACCACATTATTTCAATGGTTGATTAAGAACAGACAAAAAGGAAGAAGAAAGGTGTGAAAATATTTAGAAAAGGATTTTGATCTAAAAAGAAATAATAGCAAAAATAGAAATTGTTTTTAATTCTATTCGAATCGGTGCTGGCAATAGATTTCAGGGTTATCTCTGTCAAGTCAGCTAGACTCTAGGTGAGTTGTCAGAGTAGTTCTTAACCAAATCATTTTCATGTTACTTTGAAATAATGAGCAGAAAAAGATTAGAATGAAAAATGATTTGGTTGAGAAAATATCATCTGTAGTTTAGTTGACAGAGTAGATGGTCATGATCCTCACAAACACAGTTTTTATTGATTCCCCCTCATAATTTTAACTCCTCCCCTCTCATATTATTTGATCTAAATTACAGACTTAAAGGGTTATGATAGAATGAGTTGTAAAAATGATTGTAATATTGGTTGATTCCAAAAGTTACGGAGACAATGTTTACAAAACATTGAAGGAAATATTGAGTCAACAAGTTTGCCCTACACGTCAATTTTACCTGGTCTGTTGTTACTTGGTTACAGTAAATAGTTTTCAAAAGGAATAACACGATTTAATTACCTTAACAGATATTATTAAAGACAACTGCAATCACCTATATTTAATTATAAACTTCAACAGAAACAAACTTCTTAAATATCTTCTTTCTTCATGGCAAAAAATCTTCTTAGTATGTAAACTTGGCAGATACCGACAAAAACAAAAATCATTGTTTGTCCAATGCTCCACCATAATACTTTCTCATTTAAACTCTGTGCTGCCAAATTACTGTTTGCTTCTCTGATCCTGTGCTGATTTTGGTACAGTTCGATAATTCTCATGGCATCAAAGATATTTACCATGGATGTTTCGAGTTGTGTTAAAGCACTGTGTTGTCTTGTGCCTTGAAGACTTGCCATTTTATTCTCATTCTCCCCTGTTACCCAATCAAGGTAAATGATGTTATTGTACATGGAAAAATCGTAAATATTACTGAAACAAACACGGTACGTTCCAGTGCTATTGACTAAAAAGCGAAACAAGTCGTACTCTCTGAATTGCTGTCGGTAAAATACATTTTTGCTAGGGTCCTCTAATGTACAATCCACGTGTGGTTTTGAACCACTAATTGGTGCATATTCAATGGAGGCAGTATTTCCAGCTTTGAGTTCTTGAAAGAAGCATTCGTATCCATTTAAGTAGAATTGAATGTGTCTAGAAGTTGATGTGTGAATTACACAAAGAAAAGCAAGCAGGATGAATTCATTTTGTGCCTTGACCATGTTGGCTGATTCTTATCTACAGTTAGATACTCACTCCAAAACAAAAATATATCTCGACGTCGACGTGTAGCATCAAGAAATGGTTTCGTACTATAATGCACTATATTTGTCTGTTAGTAGTACCTTGTTGGATACTACGTATGTATATGAGGTAATTTTGCTACCCAATGTCCACTTATTCTGATTGAAAAAAGCCGTTATTTTCAAACCACTTCAAAATTCTAGATAAGCTTGAAAAAATGATACGAAAGACCTGGCAGGTACCATCAGATCAAAAGAACGCCCACGTGGATAAGCTTTGTTTTTTTGTGTTCGAATCTATTGTGAAGACCTGACATCTGATCAAAGGATCACATAACGACAGGTTGCAACCAAAATAATACTTTTCTTTACATGTTTTTTGTTCATTTGTTAATTATTGTCTTCTTTGGCCCAAAAATTATCACTTTTGAATAACGATAAATCTAAGTATTTTTTATCCGAAACAATGAGGAAAATCCTTTTGAAAGTGATTAGACTTTTTGCTCCAATGTTAAAAAAATAACAAAAGATTTGCGACCACCTTCTTTTGCCAATTTCTAGACACTATTTTCCAAAATATTAAAATTTAAACAACTAGATTTCAATGTTTTTATAAGTTTCAGATGGTGGAAATTGAGCAAATAGAAAAAAAAAATTGGCAGTCGATCAGTGGAACCCCAGAAAAGTGGAATTTTCATATAGAGGAACCAACCCTTCCAGTCCCTTGGAATTGTTCTGTCAAATCCTCCTTATTTAGTCGGATAATTGGAATCCACGATCAGTGAAACTTCCAATAAGTAAAACCATTTTTTTGTCTAATAAGCAATATTTAGTACCATAAGTGTCACTGTCCTGAAAAATCATTTTAAGAGTGTTTGAATCATTTTATATAAACATTCCAATTTTATGTTGAAACATTCCATATTTTACAAATTGAAAATAAAATTTAAATTACCCTTTACATTTAAAAAAAAGTAGCGATAAAGACATCCGAACGAAAGCTTGTTACAGTAATTCAATACAGTTGAATGATGTAGACTTCAGCTTCTTTTTTTTATCAAATATGAAGATGACCATGAGCTGGCTTGGCTTTAATGTTGCCAGATCTTTTCCTCTTTAACTAAAACTAGGGAGTATTAAACAGACCTCATCCTGTGGTATTCAAAAAGTAATTTGGCTTTCCAGTTCCCGTGGCATATTTTATTTCCCTTGTCAATGCACACGGTACATGCAAGCTTGGTTTAACGGGATGTAAGTGTCCTTTGTTTCCTGATTACAGCCGTAGAACCCCGAGTAATTTGGTTTACAATGACCCGTTGTGCATTATTGTGGCAGTACTCAGAAAACACCAAATCAAATGCTAGCCTATATATATATATATATATATATATATATATATATATATAGTTTCTCACACTACCGTTCTATTTGACCGATGTCAACTTTAGGGATTTTTTCAGACATGAAGAGGGTATACTATTGCAGGGTTGGGTTTAACATTCCTGTGACTCTCCCTCTTTAACTAATAACTAGGAGTATTGCAGGGAAAACATTCTCTGGTTTTCAAAACGTGCTTTAGCCTTCCCATTCCTTTATCGTATTTTCTTACACTTATGAAAGCATACGGTTTATGCCAGCTTAATTTAACGGTATACATGTGCACCATGTGCAGGCTGGACTTGATGTTCCCGGGGCTTTTTCCCTCCACCAACAACGGGTTGTATTGCATGGACCTCATGCTGATGTTTTCAAAATAGAGTTAGCCTTTTAATCCCCGTGGCGTATTTATTACCTTTATCAAAGCATGCGGTACAGGCCATCTTGATTTAATGCAATGCAAGCGTCCTTTGCTTCTGCTTACACCCGAAGAAACGTATAAATTGGTTTGCAGGGACCCGTTGTGCATTACTGATTCATTACTTTAAAAACACAACATCAAATGCTAGCCTATTTATATAGTTTCTCACCCTACCGATACAGTTGACTGAGGTGGACTTTGATGGTTTTTTAAAAATATAAAATGGGCAACAAAGTGCCAGCTTGGGCTTAATCTTAACGGGGTAATTTCTTTTTAACTAATAACGGCGGTTATCCCTCGGACCTCAATCTCTGGTTTTCAAAACCGGCATTAACCTTCCAATTCCTGTGGCGTGTTATATTACCATTCTGCGTTGTTGTGCCATTACTCAATAAAACAAAAATCCAATCCTGGCGTATATACGTAGTTTCTTACAGTAAAGGTACAGTTGACTGATGAGGCCTTCATTTTTTTTCAAATATGAAGAAGAAATTCTATGTGTAGGCTTGACATAAATGTTCCTGTGCCTTTTCCTCATTAACTGATAAAGGGAAGTATTCCACACACATGATTCTCTGGTTTTCAAAGAGGGGCTTACCCTTCCCATTCGCGTGGCATGTTTCAATAACCTTATCAAAGCATACGTTACATGTAAGCTTAGTTTAACGCAAAGCAATTGTCCTTTGCTTCCTGCTTCCACCTGAAGAAACATGTATAATTGGGTTTACAGGAACCCGCTGTTAATTGCTGTGCCATTAAGCAACAAATCGCGAAATCAAATGCTAGCCCATAAATAAAGTTTCTCACACTACCGATATCTTCGTTTAGTCGGATTTTGGCCTTTTATATCAAATATGAAGAGGGCCTACTATGCGAAGGCTTGGGTTTAATGTTCCTACATGTTTGAAAAAAAATCCACAAAATGTACATGAGTCAACTATATCGGTAGTATGAGAAATCATATTTGAGAATAAATCACTCTTTAGTAAATTTAAACCGTATCCACATGGGACTTCCTTTCTTTCTTCCTTTCTCAGAATATTAACGCATTGTAATACGTTACCACCTGTAATTTTTATTTTTGATGAGCCGCCTACTTTATTTGTTTATAAAAGCTTGTACAGTATTTGTGTCATTATTGCCTGATGATCGAAATATCGTGAAACTATTAGTTGCAATCACAGTTCTTATTTTTCGTGTTTTACCTTATGCTGTCAAATACTAACGTATATTTACATATTTGTATATAAATATACGCTAGTATTGCACATACCTTTTGCTTTGATAAAGGTATTGAAACCCGTCTCGGGACTTTTTTGGCTGAAGCCCGCCTTAGAGACTAGAGAATGAGATTTGTGCAATAGTCCCCGTTATTAGTTAAAGATAAAAAGCCAATAAGACATTAAAGCAAAGCCTGCACATATTAGGCGGTATTTATATTGGAAAGAAAAGACAAATTCCACAATAGTGGCTCTTGTCTTTATTACTTTGGTGTCAATTTTAGGGATTAAAAATTGCTTTTTTGGTAGTATCTGTTTTTGAACAGTTGAATTATAACCCTAATCTCTGCTGCTTCCTTCATGTAGTTAACATTCATTTAAATCTTGCAGCTTGTCTTTTGTGGCACTGCTATCACCTACTTTATGGCTGCAGTCATTTTCATTTTAGCGTCAGTTTTATGGAGTTAAGACTGTTCTGCTACTGGCGGCTTGTCCTTCCCGAAAGTGATATTATTACATTTCTACACTAGACTAATTAACTGGTTGTTTTTGTGTAGTTAATATTCGTGTAAACATTTGTGGCTGTTTATTTTGTTACTGCAGTGACTTACTTTGTTGCATCTGGCCTGGTCAGTTTGGTGTTGGGTACATGGAATAAAGGCTGGTCTACACCTGGTGGTGTGTTCTTTTCGACAGTAAAATTATTACTATTTTACATTACACCTATTAATTCTTCTGTTACTTTCATGTGGTTGATATCTATTTACACATTTCTTGCGTGATTTTGTCAGCACTCCATCCAGTTCTTTTTGAGACAAATCTTCCTCACTTTGCTGTCAGTTTCATAAACAAAAGGTTGTTGTACACCTGGGGTATGCTCTCCTCGCTAGTAACTACTTTGTGACTATAGTCTTCTTCCCCTTGCTGTCAGTTTTACTGATTTTAAACTACTCTATATCTGGGCCCCTGTTCTTGTTGACACTGATGTTATTACGTTTCTACACTACACAAATTAATTCTGCTGCTTCTTTCACATAGTTTACATTTACCTATACATTTCAGCTTGCATTTTTTAGCAATGCAGTCACAGACTTGTTGACACTAGTATTCTTTACCTTGCAGGCAGTTTTATGGAAAAAACTGCTCTGAACCGGTTGGCGTGTGCTTTTCTAGAGTAAAATTATTGCGTTTGCACACTACCCTTTTTATTTTCTTTATTTATTTACACATTTCAGTTTGCTTGTTCGGACACTGTTGTCATCCTTTTTTGCAGGACTAGCTTTCCTAACTTTGTTGTCAGTTGAATGGATGAAAGACTGGTGTACACGTGGTAGCGTTTTCTTGTCGGCAATAGAATTATTACATTTCTGGTCTTTTGAACACATCAGTCGCGTAGTTTGTGACACTAGTCTTCTTCACTTCACTGTCAGTTTCATGTATTAAAGACTGTTCTGCACCAGTTGGTGTGTTCTTCTTGACAGTGGAATTTCAAAATTTCTACACAAGCCTCATTAAGTCTGCTTTTACTGTCTTGTTGTTCATATGAAAGTACCAGCAGCCATGTAGGGCAGTCTTTAATTTATTAAACTGACACCAAAGTAGACTATTGGCACAAAGTAGGTGACTTTAGTGCCGAAATAAGTCAGCTGAAATATGTAAATAAATGTTAACTACATGAAAGGAGCGGAAGAGTTAATATTGACAGTTTATAAAAGCGATAATTGCACTGTTGTTAAAGACACGTCACCAGGTGCAGAGCTTTTTTAATTCCACGAAACTGACACCAAGGGGAAGACTAGTGCAACAAAGTAGGTTAGAGATTGAAGAAATAAACAACCTAAAATGTGTAAATAAATGTTAATTTCTTTATTTAAGAAAAATATGATGTTTATATATAGTTTCCTGATTTAGCTCAGTTTACTGGCATACTGTCCTGGGTATGACGTTAAACTGCATCCGGTTGTGGAGTTTCGATGTGGGCGAATGAGGTTACCCTTTGCCACAACTACTTCCAAGTCACCCTTGGGCAAGGTATAGTACCTGTTAGCCCTGGGTAGGTGAAACTCATTAGCCTTGATTGGAGGTCCACCTAGGAGAGGGAAAACTCTGATTTTAAACCCTAGGTGAGTACGTTGCGCCTTGTAAAAGTAGCAGCGTCCTTGGTCTGGGCAGCGGCTTTCCAAGGGCATCATTAAGGCAAATAACAACACACCGTTTCTTTGGTTCAATATGCAGATCGATGAGGCTGTTACTTGACATTGTCAACAACATGGATCAATTTCTAGTTAGTTGAAAACCGCGGTAGTTAGTAGAAGTTGCGACCACTAACCGTGAATCGTTTCCTTTCTATGACTTCGATAGCAACCGAAAAAACTGTAAATGACTAGAAACTCTAGAAATATGGAGAGAACTAATCAACACAGTTCGAGTTCGCTCGAATTAAGAAGAACTGGCAAATGTTATTCTGTAAAGATGTCCAAACATGTAGAACATAGGCCTCTTTCTACTAAATATTATGTTTGTTTGTAGAGGTGAAAAGGATTGCCGAAGAAACTGAAACAAACTCCAGACATTTTGGAAATTGATGACCAGATTATCAAGGAATAATTGAAGGACAACATGACAGAAGAGGTTATTAACCTGGGTACAGCCATTTACCTTTTCTCCCTTTAATTCACTTTTGCACATTTCATATCAGTATGGGAGTACAATGATGTCAAGTTTTGTGATTGCAATTCATTTAAAGAGGAGGAAAGAGCGTAATTTTTGTATTTGCGACATAAAATTTCTCTCAGAGTTTAGATGGTGTATAATTTTTGAATGCATACTATACAATAACGATCACTAATACATAAAGGTATAATATGTGCTATTTAATTGTTGAGGATTTTATTTGAAAGCCAAGTCAATTAAATTGGTTAAATCATCTATTTAAATCCCTGAGCACTCATTTATGTGTTTGAATTCAAGGTAATCAGTTTCCTTAAAATATTTTATGTTAGTGTCTCTCAGAAGTGTAGTCTCTTTAACAATCTCATTTATATTCATTATCATGTTTTTATGAGTTTATTATGATATTTTGGCAGGTAAGACAAACTATCCAGGGCTTTGTATGTACATGCAACCTACCAAAAATATTTTGAATTCTGGCCATACTTCAGTCAAAGTCTCTCTCTCTCTCTCTCTGTTGTTCGATGTAAGCACTTGGATTCCATTTGATGTTATCAGATAAATACATTCTTACTTCTCGACATTTGCCATTTACAGTTCTTTTTACTAAACTGGTACCCCAGAATATCAAATAAAACACAATAACCTGTATGAGACGTGATATGCGTTTTAGATAAAGTTCTGATAGCATCTTCACAACAGAAAAGTTGTAAGGTTTGATTGATCATAAAACAAATCTCTACAATTTTGACTTTATCCATCATTTTTTAAATAGACTTTGTCATGTATCTAGCACATTCCTCTATAACACTGCTTGCAAACGGTAACTATAGCAACAAACCCTTTTTGTTGATCTCTCATACCTTCCACTTCTTGTAAACAAGGAAAAATAAAGTGCTGAAAATATGAAGGATTCATCTTTGTAAACATCTTGTTTTAATAGTGTAATACTCTATTTTACCATCTGGTTTGATGAAAGCAGCTGTTGTCACAGTAAAACTTAAACTTGGATAATCACAGAGGGTGCTAGTAACACGTTCACATGCTTTCTTGCTATCATCAAATTTTGAAATAATGAAATGGTAAGAATTGTTTGTCTTTCTTTGTAGGTTAAAGACATGTTTACAAACAAACCTAACATGAATGTTTTTTGTTTAATCGTACAATATGGGCTGTAATTCTTAACCTTTTTATCATCAGCTGTTCTCAGATATTATTATAGCATATCTGAAAATTAGTACTCAGAATTTTGTAAAAGAGGCATGAAGACGTTCCTTTATTGATGACCCTGTGTTAGGCTGTTTTGCTGTGCAAAGTGGTGAAAAACTATATGGTACAGGGGAAAAATATAATCAAAGAAGGACATTTCTATATGACAAAATGGAAAACATAAAAAAAATAATCCTTTTCTTTCAAAAACATTTGAAGTAAGTGAGGAAGTAAAAGAGAAAGTATATGAGAATAGTAAAGACGAAAAACACTGGAAACTGACAATTCATAAATACACATCTAATGTACTAATGCATTTAATTTTATCATGAGACAAGATTCATGTAATTATAAAATATAGTTTGTTGTAATTGTTGATTGTATTTAGTCTTATTTTGTCTTATTTAATTGACATTGCTTAACAATAATTTTTGTTTTTAATTGTTTAAAACAATCTTGCAGTTTCAGTAAAAATAAAATCAATTTTAATGGGTTTGTACTTCTTTCTTATCGCAACAGATTTACTTGCCTACTCTAATATGGTGCCTCGTAAACTTTGGGACAATTTTAGTATTTCAACAATGTCTTTGTGTGTAGCCTTGTGGTCAAGTCCAGGGAACTTTGTTAGAGTTCAGTGAACAGCAGTCATGAGTTTTGTGTTATTCAAGAATAAAAAGTGGACAGCAGTCTATCAATTCTTTACAATACCATAACCTTTACAAATAATTTTATACAAGAGCATTTTATTGTACATTACAAAAATACAAAGTTTCAATAAAATTGGTTGGAAAATTAGCTTAGTTTCTGAGTACTGGTTCCAGGATAAGCTTTTCGTCTCTACTCCTTGGAACAATTGGAGGTTTCTTTGTGTTTATGAAATTCTGAAGTGTATTTGTCGAAAACCCACTTGTTTTTCTTCACTTCATCCACGCTCTCTTGATTCTGTTCCTGATCCCCTCACTACGCTCTCCTCGTTCTTCCACAATTGAACCAAGGTAGCAGAACTGATCTACCTGATTTATCGGGTCCCCTTGTGCATCTACTATGTGGCGCTCCTCTCCTCCATCTTTGCTGGTCACTAATGTTTCTCTATTCTGTGCATTTACTTTCAGTCTATTTCTTTGCAATGATCTCTGCCATTGTACTAGTTTTCTTTGCAGGTCAGCTTGACCCCTGCTGTGATCGCGAGATCATCTGCATAGAGAGGTTCTGTTGGTAAACCTTGTCTCGCCGTTGCACTGATTGTGTCTATGACCACCGCAAACAGGAAAGGGCTTAGTGTTGAGCCCTGGTGAAAGCCGACTTCAATGTTGAACTTCGACTTCGGTATCGCCTACAGGGGTCCTTGCAACGGTCTTGCTTCGACTGTACAAGCTTTTCACCACTCTAACAATCTTTTCTGGTACTCCCCTCTTCCGTAGACACCAGTATACAACTTCTCTTGGGATCCGGTTGCATGGCTTTTCTAAGTCCACAAAGTCCATGAACATCCTTTGATTACCTTCCAGCTTCTTTTCTTGTCTTTCCCGTAGAATAAAACTGGCATCTGTTGTACTTTTTCCTGGTATAAAACCAAACTGCATGTTATCTATCTCAATCAAATCCCTTAGCCTTCTATCCAACACCCTTTCATACATCTTCATCCCATACTCTGGTAGCTTGATCCCTTGATAATTGCCGCAATGAATAATGTCTCCTTTCTGCTTGTAGATTGGCACCAAAATACTCTTGTGTCAGTCTTCTGGTATTTCCTCTTCATCCCAAACTTTCCTCATGATTTCCGTTAGCCACATGGTTTCTTCCTCTCCTAACGCTTTGATCATGTCGCTCGTAACCTCGGATAATCCCGGTGCTTTTTCCTTCTTTATTTTCCCCAGTGCTGCCTACACCTTCTCTACTGTGATTTCTTCCACTGGGCCTTCAACTACTTCCATTGCCTCCAGCTTCTACCACGCATTCTCCTTTTTCAATAACTGCTTGAAATAGTCCAGCCACCTTTGCTTGATTTCCATATCCCCTGTCATATATTTCCATCTTCGTCCTTCACAATGGTGGAATCTCCCATATTCTTTCGAGATCTTTCCCGCCCTTTGGCTATTCTGAAAACTTTCTGTTGTCCATTCTTGCTTCCCAATTCTTCGTGCAATTTCCTGCAACTTTCTTCCTTTCACTTTGCCCCTGCCGTCTTTGCCATTCTTTTACACTCCCTGTACCTTTCCAGGGCCACATCACTTTCATCATCTTTCAACTGTCTGAATGCTTTCCACTTGTTTCTGACAGCCTCTCGTACCTCATCGTTCCACCACCATGAGTCTTTTCCAGTTGGCTTGGAAGCTGCCTTCTTCCCGCATGCCTGCTTAGCCTCTTCTATAATAATACCTTTTATCCGCCCTCATTCTTGGTTTGCATTGCCCTCACCAGTGGCTGATCTCTTCTTCGTGCTCACTGCCGTTTTGAAAGTTGCTGCTATTTGTCCATCCTTTAACTGCCAGGTCTTAATCTGCGTTTTCCTTTTCCTCTGGCGTTTTCTTTCCCTCATCCACCTTACATCCATTATTAAAAGTCTGTGTTGTGACACAACAGCTTCTCCTGGAATTACTTTGCAGTCTATGATCCTCCGTCTATCTCTTTTTTGGACCAGCAAATAGTCCATTTGACTTTTATTGCCTCCACCCTTGTACATCATCTTATGCTCTTCCCTTTTCTCAAACCATGTGTTCGCAAAAATCATGTCTAATGCTTCGTCCATACTCAAGATTCGTACACCTTCTTCATTTCTGTTCCCAAACCTTTTCCTCTGTGGCAACCTTCAAACCCATGTCTATTCTTCCCAATATGTCCATTCAAGTCTACCCCAATGACAACTTTCTCTGTTGGTGATATCTGTCTCATAACATCTTCCAGCTCTCTAAAAAACTCATCCTTTTCGTCATCACCACAGGCAACTTGTAGAGCATATGCAGTTACCACGTTCAGGAGCCCATCCTCAGCTGCAAACTTTATGCTCATCACCCTGCCACAGACACGATTGACTTGAACCACGTTTTCTTTCTGCTCTCCACTCAGGATAATGCCAACCCCGTTTCTACTTTTCTCAGTTCCATTATATATGATCTTATATCCTTCTCCCAGTTCCTTTAATCTGTCTCCTTTCCACTTAACTTCCTGCACACACAATATGTCCACCTTTCTTGTTTTCATCACTTCGACTAATTCTCTTGCTTTTCCAGTCATCGATCACACATTTCATGTTGCAATCCGTATCTTCGAAATATGCCTTAATTGCAGTCGGACGTGCGCAACTGCACCCCCTCAGGGTGCAGTTGCGCGTCGCTTAAGGGGGACGCCCTAGCTTTATTTGAATTAAACCGGTTGAGATTCATCATTCTTTTTTGCCTGGGATTTTACACTCGGGTGGCTGGACAGAAACACCTGTTTTAGGAGTAAGTGGACTACGGCAGTAGCCAGACCATTCCTTGGTTGGACCGAGTACTAGCTTTTGCCTGTGCTAAGAGATTACCGATGATGTTACCACACATTCCTCCATTCATCTCCGCATCCGATGCCCCTGCCGTGGCATCTTCTTGCACTGAGAGATAATGCAACCTCTGTCAGCACTGCAAATGCCAATGCCTACCCTCACCGAGTTTAGCCTGCCAGCCGAGACGGTTACCGGGGTGTAGCCGCTGCCGTGCACAAACAACTACTTGGAACGATCGGTGAGAGTTGGGAGTCATTTGGAGACCAGTGGGTTCATCCATCCTATGAATAGGATGCGGCTGCTGGTTACCACTGGATGGTACTCCTCCTGAGCTCCCAATACACCCCTATGTACTTGCTTTCGTATATACTAGTATTTTATATGAGAAGATTAAGACAAATAACAAATTACTAATGAATCATACTGGTATGATATTGATAGTGGTGAGAGAAGTGATCCCGAAACAAAGGAACATCATATAAGTGATAGGATTATGAATAGTTTAACAAGGTTGCAGAAAAACTTGCTTCACAACTAACAAGCAATACTGCTAAAAACCTAGCTTCTGAAGCAGCTTCTAAAGCCAATGAAGATGTTGTTAGTAAAGGTGGATAAAAAATGAAAATGGAATAGGTTGTAGCAAAAAGAAAATTATTATAAGTTGAATAAGTCGATAAAAGAGAATAAGGTTAATGAATTAAAAATATTATTGACACCTGTAACAAGTAATAAAAGAAATGGTTCACTATCAATTGAATTTAACAAAATTCTAAACATGTGATTTTTATCTAACATAATAATATATGATTTTTAGGTTTTCAAATAATCTTGAAAGATATGAATATATCAGATACGAAGTAACAACTCCAATTATTTAACTTGGAGCAAATAAAAACAAAAATGAGGCAGATTATAGAATTTACCCAGATTCAACAAATCAATTAGAAGCTCTTGACTAGTACAAAGCTTTTCTTGAAACTAATTTAAACATAAGCAAGTAAGATCGAACTCGTAATTATAGTGTAACTGATAATATCAATACAATTAATGTTATTTATAGAAAGAAAATCAATTAATGTTAAATACAAAGCCCAAATAGTTTTAGATATAAATGATTGCAATCACATTGTAAATCCTAAAAATCTGGTTAAATTTTTAAGGACCTACACTAAAACTGTCTGTGGTAATGAATTTTGGTATCTGGACAGTAGTTCTTTAGCTAATATTCAAGAATACACTTCATTAACAGGCACTACTTTGTATACTATCACTTCTTCTTCTTCTTCTTCTTCTTCTTCTTCCTTTTCTTCAAGTATCAGGTCTGGAACAGACATTGGCGACCGTAGCGCGCCAAATCTCCCTGTTGTCCGTCTTCCTTATGAGTTCGGCTTTCGTTAATGTGTTTTGCGTTGTCCAAGAGCCTAGCTTTCGCATTCAAACATAGGTACAGACCATACATATGACTTCGGTGCTTTGATCTTCGTATCATTTCTGATGTTCCTGTTCGAAAACTGTTCACCTGTTTCATTTTTTCACCTGAACACTCGATCTTGAAAACAGGTACTCTCGCCAACTTTGATATAACCATACATTCTATTTTTTAGTGTTTAATTCCAGGCCATTTCCCGTACTTTTATTTAGAAAAAACCCAAACTAAGTGTGTAAATTTTCTTATTTCTCATTCTCTTCATTAATATGCGCAGAAGAGCTTTCGTGAGATGGCTCATTAGACTTATGGTTCTATGTTGTTCACATTCCGTCGTGCCTGCCTTCTTCGGTATTGGTATGAATATAGACTTTTTTAAGCCAACTGAAAGTTTTCCAGTATTATAGATCATGTTTAACAATCTGGTGATTGTTTTTATTCCAAATTTTCTAAATTTTTTAACATTTCAATAGGTATATCATCAGGACCAGAGGCCCTATTATGTTTCATCTGCTGCTCTGCCTATTTTTATTAGTTTTTAGTGAAATGGATCGTATGAAGATCAATATACTAGGCTTATGTGAAACGAGATGGACAGGGTCAGGAAGTTTCGATCTGAATGGCAAAAAAGTCATATACTCTAGTGGAAACAAGCATGAAAGAGGAGTAGGAATCATATTTGACCAAGCAGCCAGCAAGTGCATACTCGGCTATTGGACCCTGTCAGACAGAGTAATGCTGGTGAGAATAAAAGGTAGGCCCTTCGACATCAGTCTCATTCAAGTATATGCACCGACAGCAGATAGCAGCGAAGATGATATAGAACTGTTCTACGAGCAACTCGATGAAGCAAAAAGACAATGTAAGTCACAAGACATCATCATTGTTATGGGCGATCTTAATGCAAAAGTAGGTAGTGAAGAAATCGAGCAAGTATCAGGAAAGTATGGGCTAGGAGTGATTAACGAAAGAGGGGAACGATGGGCTGACTGGTGCAAAGCTAACAACCAAGTGATCATGAACACCTGGTTCAAGAACCATAAACGACGTCTATGGACATGGAAACAACCGGGAGACAGAACAAGAAATCAAATCGATTACATCACCATCAATCATAGATTTAAGAACTCAGTTCAGAACGCAAAAGCATACCCTGGAGCAGACTGTGACAGCGACCACAATCCAGTAGTATGCACCACCAAGGTTCGCCTTCGCAAATTGAAACATGCTATACCAGACGCAAAACTGCAGTGGAACTTACTACGAGAGAATGCAGAAATGAAGACACGATATGCTGTGGAAGTGCAAAATAGATTTGCTGCTCTCGAAAGTGACCAAGTCAGCAAATGGGAAGTGCTGAAGGAAGCCCTGGTTGAAACTGCCAAGGAGCTGATCCCACCGATAAAGAGGGACCGGAAAAAAGGATGGATGAAAAAGGAAATCTTGGAAATGATGGAAGAAAGACAGAAAGTGAGAAATAAAGACTCAGATCGGTACCACACTCTGAATCGAAACATCAGAAAGAAGTGTAGAGAAGCAAAAGAAGAATGGCTAAATGTACAGTGCGCGGAAATCGAGAGATGCAGAGTAGAAAGCCCTTCATCATTGCACAAGAAAATCAACACACTTGTCGGTAGGAAAACATGTGTTTCCAGCGAATGTATTCAAGCCAGAGATGGATCTCTGCTGATGGAAAAAGATGAAATCATGGATCGATGGGCAGAATACATTGATGAACTGTTCTTGGATGAAAGAGGAGAAAAACCCAACATCAGAAAACCTATAGAAGGCCCGAAGATTCTGAAGAGCGAAGTCAAAGCTGCCATTACCAAGATGAAAAGAAACAAAGCTGCAGGACCAGACAACATCTGCATTGAAATGATCCAAGCACTCGAGGAGTTTGGAATTGACAAAGTAACAGAACTTGTCAACGAAATCTATGACAGCGGTGAAATTCCACCAGATATGTCAAAATCAATTTTTATTGCTTTACCTAAAAAGCCGGGAGCAACAGAATGCGAGCTCCATAGAACTATCAGCCTCATAAGTCATGTAACCAAAATCTTTATGCGTGTCATCATGGCAAGAACAAGAAAAGCAACCAAACCAGAAATAGGCAAACAACAATTTGGCTTCGTTCAAGATGCAGGTACCCAGAATGCCATTTTCATTATGAGAATGATATCAGAAAGAGCCATAGAAATGCAGCAAGATCTCTATTTCTGTTTCATCGACTATAGCAAAGCGTTCGACAAAGTGAAACACGAAACACTGCTGGACACATTGCAAGCCCTAGACATAGATGGGAAAGACATAAGAGTTTTAAGAAATCTGTACTGGGAACAAACGGCTGGAGTTAAGATCAAGAACGAGGTTGGAAGATACAGCAACATCAAAAGAGGAGTTAGACAGGGCTGCGTTCTATCTCCAGACCTTTTTAATTTATATAGCGAACAAATAGTGAGAACAATTGAAGAGGAAAGCGGTTTTTCTATAGGAGGATATAACATGAATAATATCAGATACGCTGACGATACGACACTCATTGCAAACTCTCCTCAGAAGTTACAAAAGCTCTTGGATATGGTGAAGGAAGAGAGCTCAAGAAAAGGACTAAGCATTAATCAAAAGAAGACCTTTTGCATGGCGATCAGCAAGAAACAGCAGCAAGTCGAATGCCCTTTGTTAATCGATAATGAAAGGATACAGCAGGTGAATAAGTTCAACTACCTTGGAAGCATGCTTAATTCAGACGGCAGAAGTGTAACGGAAGTAAAGAGAAGAGTAGCTATGGCAAAGGAGGTGTTTGTGCGTATGTCAAAGATTCTGAAATCCCGATCAATCTCCATAGATACCAGGGTGAGAATCCTCAACTGCTATGTCTTACCTGTCCTGACCTACGGCTGTGAAAGTTGGACACTGACGTCAGACCTGGAGAAAAGACTGAACGCTACTGAAATGTGGATGTTGCGCAGAATGTTGAGAATTTCCTGGACGGAACACACTAGTAATGATGAAGTACTAAGACGAGCTAATTATAGCAGGAGACTCCTGAAAACGATCAGAAAGAGACAACTGTCGTTCCTAGGACATGTAATGAGAAAAGAAGGCTTGGAAAATTTGGCTGTTACTGGTAAAATTTGCGGTAAAAGAGGAAGAGGAAGACAAAGAACAACATTGATGAAAAGTTTGTCAACATGGACCGGAGTCAGCGAGAAGGAAATGCTGGAGAAGACCAAGAATAGGATCCTGTGGAGAAGCATGACCGCCTACGTTCTGCAAAGACACGGCACATGAGGAGGAGTGTAATATTACTTTCACAATATGGACTCTTATTATGAAAAAGAAAAAGTGTTAATAAACTGAAATATTCATTCTATTACAATTCCATTGACTCTGTTCTTTGTGTACATATTCTCATGCATTTATTTTGTATTCTTTGGCTGTAGTAGGTGGCTGACACTGGCAGAAGTCACCCCATCAAAAAAGCTCAATAAATAAATCCTTAACTTTTCACATTTTATTAGATTTTTGCGGAATTGAGTAATCTACCTTGGAAAAGAAAATCAGTACTTCGGAGTTGATTTTTATCTTGCAAAATTTGCCAAAAGGTCTGAAATGTCCAGTTTTTCTTTGGCGCACGAGTAAAATGTCATGAATAAAATCAGTGTCACTGCGGAAGTCTTTCTTGCGGAAGGCCTTAAAGTCTTGGAAGCCTGTAAGTCAGGTTTCTGTATGTTTAAAGTTGTTGTGGCCCATGCATTGTAAGCAGAGATCCTACGCCAATGGTGTCAAGATACACGTATTCACAGATGTGGGCGTATTCATATTTCATTGAAGCGACAAATTTTGGCACATGTACATAATGATCTTTATTCATGTCTTTATTTTCACATTTCCATTGACTGGTATTCGTTTAGCTAGGTGATTTTTTTATTTGCCTGGATTTCTTCATGGAAATCTATTTCTTTTATTGATGGTCTTGTCAGATGTAATAAAAAATTACAGTGAATCTATCCACCCTTTGTGTTTCTATACATTTGCTCTCTTTTCTAGACCTACTGCTGTCCACTCTTACACTCTTATATCCCTTATTTACCTCGGAATATTTATATGCTAGATTAGAGTAAAATGTATTAATGTACAGAGTCGTCCTTAGATAGCTAAAAATAAAATCGAGGATTGATTGAGAATTGTGTCGCTCTTACAGCAATGTTGTTAATATTGTGCTTGCGTGACTGTAATAAAAGTGCTAATATAATATAATATAATATNACTGGCATGAAAGCCAAGTATTTTGAGTTAAGGAGCTGTAACAGTAACACGTTATTTTGAGGTATCTTGGGCACGAATTCTGAAAGTGAAAGGACTAAAAGATTTAGTAAATGGTTAAAGCAAAGAAACAGTAGAAGCTCGTGCTTTGTAGAGACAAATTCCAAGGAAGCTTAGTCTGACATGGAGATACTACGTGCACATAGAAAAGAACATTAGGATTGTGTCGCTTTTACAGCACTATGCCTCTTGGATATTTTGCACACACGTTAATAACAAATGCACGTATGAACACCAAATATAGTGAGCAATAGTTGTGACAACTGCAGAAACAATGCAATTAGTTTTTAAACTTGTTGCGCCGGTCAACATGGGTCTTTAAGGTACAGCATTTATCCTTGACATAGCTCTAAATAATATCAAGGAATGTGTTGTTATTAAAGCACTGTTGCAATGATATTTCGCTGGAACCTTTGTAATGAAAGTGCACATACACAAATCAAATATCATGTGCAAAAGTGCTACAAGAGGAACACGAATCCTCAAAGTTGTTTTGTAATATCTCGAGAGCAAATACTGTACCTTAATGGAAATCCTTCTAAAAGCTCAATAATATGAATGACCGTCACTCCTACAACATGATAGTAGGGCTCCATCTATGTAGTGGAAGTGCTCAAGTATGATTAGTAACAGTGCTGTGCCATCCCCACAATCCCCAGATTGAGCGGCTATTTGAGGAACAGATTGTACTGTCATAACATTTGCAAAATAACAGTGAGTGTTGTGTCGTTGATACAGCACTGTCGCCATCGATGTCTGATGATATGTGCTTCTTCATTATGACAATGCATGGCAAATTGAAATATCACAATTTCGCAGTAGTTTTCTTTCTAATAACAGTCTTCATAGATGTGTGCCGCTAAACTGATAGCAATGCATAATAATTTTATTGATAAAGAGAGAACATTCAGGACTCGAGGCCTACTTGAGAACAGCAAAATTGAATAACCATGTCATTTTACACATGCACACTAACAACCGTACATTCTTGACGGTAAGATTGGGTTTCACTTTATGACACACCTGAAATAAAGACAGAACTGTGGTATTTTGCTAAGCTGAAGGTGTGTGTTTCATTCACAGCCAGGCAGTTTTAATGCTGGACGGGTTTATTGATGGTCAAATAGGGTTTCCCGTATTTTGCTACACAACATTCGGCACAAAATAGTCATTGACGGTAGAATAGGGTTTTTATTTATTTTAACGGTGGACAGCCAATTAAAGAAAAACCCTATTATATCGTCTTTTAATTCGTTGCTGATGGTAGATTAGGTTTGGGTTTATTTAGCCATCAGAAACAACGGAAACGTGGCACGTCACGTGACTTCAACAAATCGACCAATGAAATTTTACTTCTACATGGGACAGTAAAATAGGTTTTAATTTTGTCGGCGCCTGGCTAAATAGAAGCTGCCATACGTTTACCTGATACTTTAATGCTTTTGTATTTTTCTTCAGTTACTTTGATTTTAATCTCATGTCTCCAATGACTGGAATGTGGTCACGTCCGCAGTCTGTGCTTGGCACTGACTTACATGATGTTACAGCATTGCGGAATCTTAGATGTATGAGAATGAAATCAATTTGATTTCTGACTCCTTCACTCGGGCTCTTCCATGTCAAACATCTACATTGGTGGTTTTTAAACCACGTATTCACCACTACTAGGTTGTGTTCTTTGCACCATTCTACCAGTCTTTCCCCTCTATCATTGGTTTCCCCAATTCCAAACAATCCGACTATCTTATCTATTTTGCCCTGCCCAAATTTTGTATTAAAATCACCCATTACTACTTTGATGTCTTGAGATTTCAGTTTTTTTCATCGCCGGTTTAAATGTTTTCATAAAATTCTTTAACCTTAATTGGGTCCTTATCTGCTGTTGGAGCGTTGGCTTGAACTATTCCCATATCAAATGGTTTACCACTTAGCTTTGCAATGACAACTCTCTCGTTCACACTTCAGAATTCCTTCAGAGCAATTCAAAACTTTCAGAATCTAAAATCAGGCCGACTCTTTTCTGATGATCATTACCTCCAGAATATAGTATTGTGAACTCATTGGATGTTACTCGAACTGAGCCTTTCCATCTGATCTCCGACAGTCCTAATATGTTTATCTTTATCATTCTTATTTCCTTCTGTATGTTTTTAGCTTCCTATCCTCAGCTGTGTGTTGTTGGTGACAGTAGGTTGATGACGGTCTAGTGTTACCTCTCGCACATGACTTCCCCTATCGAGCAAGGAATTGCCAGTGATATTAGCAGTCCCTTTCACGCTGTTATTTGACTTTCTGAGGATCTGTGCCATAGTTTACTTTGAATTTAGTACCTATAGTAGGTTGCAATTACTTTCTATAGGGACAGTGCCCGTACTGAGCTGCTTGTTCCGCAATTGTGCCATAATTTGGTGTTGTCTGCCTGGCAAGTTTGAAAAGCTGTCCAGTTCCTAAAAGTGTCTACAGGCTGTCCAACTATTCATCCGTTACCTGCCTGCCATGACTTCATGTAAGCCTGATCGGAGGGCTAAGTGGGTACTAGAAATTACTAGCAATGTTAATTAGAATGCAGTTCATCATAAAAGGCAATAATTACTAACAGATTTTCTTGATACCACCCAGAGTGTTACCAATATTACCAATAAACAAATTTGGATTTTTCAGCCAACCAGGACAACAAATTCTATCAAATGGAAAAAACACTTTTGAAATTCAACTAGAAAATGATAATAATATTATCTTCCGTGATAACAGTGTAAACAAGAAAGCTAGATATACTCTTAATACAATGGTATTATACCTTCCAAGACTACAATTTAATACGAATAATGAGGCAAATTTTTTATCAACGTTTTTTTAAACTCATACTTCTTCACATCTGAAAAATATGATTGTTACTTCTGATAGTAGAACTGCAAGACGAGGAACATTTAAATAACAACAAGTATTCACAAAACTAGAAACGTTTTTCTATTTGTACATGATTCAGATAAATTGAATAATGAGATAGATAATATGTCTGTTAATATTCTTCTTCTTCTTCTTCTTCTTCAAGTATCAGGTCTGTTCGCGCAGACGTCGATGACCAAAGCTCTCCAGTTCTCTCTGCTTTCGGTCATTCTGATGAGATCCAAAGTTGTACGTTTTGTGATCTTGCTGAGATTATTAGTAAACTTTGTTCTTGGTCTTCCTCTGATCTTTTTTCCTATAAGTTTTCCTAGCATTAAGCTTCTTTCGATCCCATCAGCTAGCATTATATGTCCAAAGAACTTTAATTGCCTGTCATAGATCGTATTGATAAGTAATAATAACTGTTAATATTGCTATTTAATATTGCTGGAAAAAATGTTAACATTTAATCAGCACAACTTAATATAAAAGGGTTTATTTTAATTTATAAGATATTATTAGAATATCAACCTGGTTTTTATTGCAATGTCAATTAGATCCGTATTTTATTTTGGATGAGTTTAAGACTGTATATTGCATTCATTTTGAAAGATGACCGTAAATACACTTTTTCAGTGATATGGTTTATATAATATAATATAATATAATATAATATAATATAATATATATATATATATATATATATATATATATATATATATAATAATAAGATAAAGTAGTCAAAAATTTGCGGCTGATTTTTAGTCTTTTTTAAAGAATATATTTTTGTCATTTGGTGTAGGATTTGCTAGACTTCATTATATACAAAAAGCAAATTTTGCTTTTGTGAAACATTTAAGTTTTGTATCAGTAACCAATTAATAATTTGATTGACGATTTGATGTGATCTTTTCGCCCATAAGTGAAGAGTAATATGAAAACTACCAATAGTTATCACTAGTTAACACAGGAGTGTGTCAAACCGACAATCACTGTGTGAAAATATCCTTTAATGAATAGGTTCTCAAATAAGGCTGTATTTATGATTGGAAGAGTGCAAGCAAAGTGAAAACGCAGTAAAAAAATTTTTAGGATGAATGTCGCACAAGGAATGTTTTTCCTCCATAATATATTTACCATAAGTACATTTGCTAAGGTCATTTAAAGCAGTAGCATCTCGGTGCTATTGGAATTGCAGATAACGCCTAACCAAAGATTTTCTGTAAATTATTTTTCTTACTATTTGGTTAGTGTTATGTAAATGTTATAAAGTATAATATTATCATTAGCTCATATCATCTCTAAAATAACGGAAAATCAAATAGCACCAATTGAAATGTCATCTTTGTTTATAGCCAAAATGTTCAAAGGATGGAATCAATCAGATTTTCCAATGGCTTTCACCATAGAAATGGATTAAAGCCATTTAAGCACAATCTGTGAAGATAAGAAAAAAAATCAATTTTGCCCTTCCTACGGGGCCCTAGAGCTTGCGGATAACCATATTCATGCGACTTGAGAGAACAGTGATAGGTTGATTCGGTCCAACATTGGGCAATAATATTTTCTGTTCCTCATTTGGCAGCAACAACCACATCATAATACACTGGTATTGCAACTTGATTTGTAAGCTGCATTAAAATTCAGTCTCATTTCTTGTCTTACTGCACAACACAATATCGTCGGCAAACAGCATTGCCCATAGTGCTTCTCTCCAGGCTTCATCCGTGACTTGGCCCACCACTATAGCAAATAGGAAGGGGCTCAAGTCATCCCTGTAGTACTTCTTATGGCTGTCTCACTGCCCCTGTACATGTCGTTTACTAGCCTTACATACTTTTCTGCTTCTTCGGATGTTCTCATGCAATACCGAAATTCTTCCCTTGGCACCCTATCATACGCTTTTCCCAAATCTATAAATACACAATGTGCTATTCTCGATGTTTTCCCATTAGAATACGCAGAGCAAAGATTGCATCCATTGTGCTCTTTCCTGGCATGAATGTGTTCTGCTCCTGGCTGATATCTACCTCTTGCCTGATCCTTGCATCCAAAACCCTCTCCCACAACTTCATGGTGTGGCTCATTAACTTGATGCCCCTGTAATTATCACACTCTTGTGCATTTCCTTTGTTCTTGTAGACAGGAATCGAAACTTTCTTTCTCCATTCGTTCGGCATCTCCTTACATTCCAGGATGCTGTTAAAAAGCTTCGTTGGTATCTCTATATCTAAGTCCCCGAGGCACTTCCATGCTTTGATAGGTATATTGTCTGGGCCTACAGCCTTGCTATCTTTCATTTTCTTCAATGCCTTCTTCACTTCACCCTTATCTTTCCTTTCAACTTTACGTTCAATTCTCTGTGCTTCTTCAATTTTGGCTTCCCTGGGGTTCTCAGTATTCATAACCACTTCAAAATAGTTTTTCCGCCTTTGTAAAACCTCTCTTTCTCCTGTCAAAAGCCTTCCATTGTCATCTTTGATCACTCTAACACGCTGGAAATCTTTTCATGCCTTGTCCCTTTGATTTGCAATACGGAATAAATTCTTTTCCCCCTCCTTTGTTTGCAGTCTGTCGTAAAGACCTCTGTAGACCTCCTTCTTTACCTTGGCTACCTCTTGCTTCGTTTCCTTACATCTAGTTTCATACTCTCTCTTGTCCATCTCTTAGCCTGTTCTGTCGAACAACGTCTTCGCTCTCTTCTTGTTTTGAATACTTTCCTGTACTGCATCATTCCACCACCATGTTTCCTTGTTCGGCTTTCGACAGCTTGATGATACGCCCAGGACTGTCTTGGCTGCTTCTCTAATTCTCTCAGTAAGCTCAGACCAACTTTCAAGCACATCTGTTGTTGAACTCAGCAACTCTAGCAACTCCGTGTTGAAATTTCTCCTACAATCGGCTTCGCTCAGCTTCCACCACTTTATTTTTGATTGAAGTTTTCTTTTCTTTTCCCTCTTGCTCTTAATCCTTAGCTTGCATACTACCAGCTTGTGCTGTGCAACAACACATTCTCCTCCCAGTACATAGCAGTCAATTACTTTGTTCAGGTGCCTTCTTTTGTAAGCTAGGTAGTCACCTTGGGTACCTCTTTCTCCACTTTTATAGCTTATTCTCTGGTCCTCTTTCTTATTAAAGTATATGTTTAACACTGCCATCTCTACTCTCTTTGCAAAGCCCACTAACACCTGACCTTCTTCGTTTCTCCTACCAAAGCCATATCTCTCCATGGAGTATTAGCTTGTATCCATTCCCAAGTTGCCTGGACTTGCATCCTTTCCACCTGGTTTCTTTGTCGCATAGTATATCAATGTGTCTTCTTTCCATCATATCTACAATTTTCTTCCTTTTCCATTCATAGTTCCCACATTTAGTGTACCAACCCTCCATGTCGTTTGCCTAGCTATGTCCTTTTCACGCTTTTCTCCCTTTTTCTTGCCTTCTCTTCTTTTCCTTCCTCTTCGTCGTTGTTCAGCAGTAGTACACTTTCCAGCACCGTCCTGCTGGTCGGAAGTCGCCAGACTTACTATCCAGGGCGCACTACGAGGAGGTGAGGCTGACTTGGCCGCAGAGTGGGTCACAAACAGGCTACTTGATTTCGCCTTTCACCCGGAGGTTGGTCTGCCCCAGACACATTCATAGAATGGACTGAGCACTCTAAGCCCCTCACGCCTCATGTTTCTTTTAAAAAGTACAGGTTGAAAAATAACTAATCTGTTACAGCTCAAAATGGTAACAATTATATTAATAAAACTTAGTAATAGAAGCATCTTTTATAGTTTTTATGACAGATCATAGAATGGTTGTTGACAATTTTTATTAATCACTTTTGTAGTAAACGTTTGTAGTAGAGTTTATTGCCAAATTTTCTTATTGCCAAGTTTACTAATAAATTTCTGATAAAAGAATTTGTATCAAATCATACTATAACAGCAGATTAGATTCCCTGTGTTATTGCATCACAGGGTCCTTTGGTTTTGTTATAAGATGATCTTCTCATAAACCATAAAAATTAATCTTTTATGGTAACAATTGTATTAATAAAAATTGTAATAGAAACATATTTTGTGTTATTATGACTTAATTTAGGATGGTTGATAATTATAAATCATCTTTTGTTAATCAAAACAGGAGTAATACTTTGTAGTGAAAGTTTGTAGTAAAAGTCAGTAGTAAAAATTTTTAATTTTATTTTTTAATCATTTTCTTTTTCTTTTTCTCTAATTAAATACAATAATTTATTCCAATATTTTTTATTAGATAGCAGACTTGGTTTTAATATTCCCGTGGCTTTTCTTCTTTAACTATTGATAAGACAATCTTGCAGGAATAGGATTTTCTCGTTTGCATTAGCGGCTTTCCCCTTACTATTGCCGTGGCATATTTCATTGGTCTAATCCAAGCATATGGTACACACACATATATTAGGGGGTTCTGAGATATAGACTGTTATCTTCAATGCTTGTTTCTTCAGTTCTGCGAAACAGGAGAGACTGTTAGCACACAGAAAGCATTTAAGATGAAAAGCTAGAAACAACTATTTTAACTGAATCGAACTAATCGACACAATTGATCTTGCAACAGCATGCCCACCGGGTTTTCTTGACCACTGACAAATTCTGTCCCAATTTTCATCGCACGGTCATAATTAACAGAGTTTTCGTGTTTCATTAAACCATTACTTTTCCCAGTCTCAATTAGCCATTGTGGATTAATATTTTTGCAGTAGGATTTTAAAAAAACTCTAAATGCAGAGAAAGATATTGCATTCATCTCCATGTTATTCGCATGTCATCCATATTTTATATACTTGTCAGTACTGAATCATCGCTTTTTTTTACCTTGAAGAAGGATATACCTTGAGAAAGGACTGTTAAGGCGAAGGTTTTTTGTCAAAGAAATTTGGTAGTTTTACAGAATTAGAATCGATCCTTTTGTAAAGAGATATTCTGTCCAATATTTCAGCTCTCTGACTATGAGTGTATTTGCAGGACATGTTGTTAGACATGGAGAGCTAGTACTTATTTACTTATCTTGGTACCATATCCCTCCAGACGTGGTTATCACGGTATCCCATACAACTCTGTCTCTTATGATTCTGATCATTTGAGCAGCTGGCCATCACCCATCTGTTATCATCACCAGTATATCCATGTATTTTGCTCCTGGTACCCCTTTTCCTTGCTGTCCCTTAATTTTCCCACTGCAGCATAGCTGTCCCAATGACGACGCAACTTGCACAGACACAAATCTCTGGCTTGCAGAAGCCGATTTCTCCTTCCAATTCCTGTGGCATTTTTTGTTGCCTTAATTCAAGGATATGGTACATGCGAGCGTGGTTAACTGGGATATAAATATCTTTTGTTTTCTGCTAAAGGGCGTAGCTATAGGTATAGTTGGGCCTGTAGAGTCCCGTTGTGCATTACTGAACCATTACCCAATAGACACAAAGTCAAACGCTAGCCTCCAAATATCGTTTTTCACACTACTAGTTGCAATCTAACGCATTTTTTAACGATTTTTTGTTGATAATACTTATTAAATCTTTCCTATTGCTGTAGTGCGGGGACATTTGTTTTATCTTGTTCTCATTTTTCATTTTGTGAGTTTGAAATTAAAAGGACGTGAAGGTTCTTCCTGTCTGGTTTTAAGAACAATAAATACAAGCTGTTTTATTTACCATTTTCTACCTTTACTCCGCAGGCTTCAGACAAAGTGAAATAGAATTTTCTTGCTTTCAAGATCAAATACTCTTTACGCTAGTAAGTAACGGTATTAGTTTTTATGAAGGTCTTTCTATATTTAGAGAATTATTTCACTGTCATAATCTGTCATAATCCTTTTTAGACAGAGTGATTATATTTTACCTCAGGCGTTTTGCCAATACTTTTGTGGACATACTAGGTATATTTACATTTGCTCTGCTTAGTGGCTTTCATTTCGAAGTATTTCTTTTGTCAGTAATTTACTCCCTACCCTGCATTCACAGAGAAACTTGATTTATTACAGATAAAGGGGGCATTCACATATTACGTCACACTAATTTTGGAATTTTCTCTCTCTCTCTCTCTCTCTCTCTCTCTCTCTCTCTCTCTCTCTCTCTCTCTCTCTCTCTCTTAACAAATTGTTATCCAAGAGCCAAAGTTGAGCCCACCTGCCTATATCAGGTCATATCTGAAAACGAAGATTGGGGACAAGTGCAAGGATTTGATTTGGACCTATACAACTGTACAAAAAAACCCACCATGAATACAATCATATAATGAACTTAGAGACTCTGTCACAAAAAGATCTTAAACTATGAAGCAGTCTATTCATTATCATCCCAAGGATTTGATGACATATATTCAGAAATGCCAATCACTGGAGTGCCAGGCTGGACTGAAATTTCAACAGGAATGTCATTTCCTTCAATATCTAAGTCGTCTTCATCAACCCATTCTAGTTTTGAATTTTGGAGAATTTGACACATCAACTCTCACTGCTTCCTTGCAGCCACTCGCTTGGGTCGCAAATTTGGTGTTGTTATGGGGGTTATGGATTGTTGCTTCAAGACAGGAATTTCCATGGCTTTTTAGTGATTTCACATAGGCAAAGTAGCCCCCACATGACAGGTTCTCTTGCCAATGACATCTTGAACTGAAGGGCAAGCATAGTCATAAACATAGTTCTTGGGAACACCCATCTGTGTTTTGTCTAAGGACTTAATTACAAATATAGAAGGAAAGCTACCTCCTTCTTAATCAGCCAGCTTTTGTTTTACAAGTTCGGCAAGAGCGTTATGATTACTTTTGGCAGCAGCTTTCATCGCTTGCCATTCTATTGTGACATCCTGCTGGACAGCTTTACCATTCAGGTTTGGCTTACATCTTTTGCAGCCTTCTATCA
>RDPX01000658.1:127356-137858 GCA_003991215.1 Morbakka virulenta
GTCGTCTTCATCAACCCATTCTAGTTTTGAATTTTGGAGAATTTGACACATCAACTCTCACTGCTTCCTTGCAGCCACTCGCTTGGGTCGCAAATTTGGTGTTGTTATGGGGGTTATGGATTGTTGCTTCAAGACAGGAATTTCCATGGCTTTTTAGTGATTTCACATAGGCAAAGTAGCCCCCACATGACAGGTTCTCTTGCCAATGACATCTTGAACTGAAGGGCAAGCATAGTCATAAACATAGTTCTTGGGAACACCCATCTGTGTTTTGTCTAAGGACTTAATTACAAATATAGAAGGAAAGCTACCTCCTTCTTAATCAGCCAGCTTTTGTTTTACAAGTTCGGCAAGAGCGTTATGATTACTTTTGGCAGCAGCTTTCATCGCTTGCCATTCTATTGTGACATCCTGCTGGACAGCTTTACCATTCAGGTTTGGCTTACATCTTTTGTAGCCTTCTATCAAGGAAGTAAAAAGTTTCTCTCGGTTTATGGAGGCAGGCATGTTGTCATTTATTGTGACTGTGACCAGGGGCGGTTACAGCAATTTTAATGTCGGGTCACGCTTAATTACATCCTCCTTCACAAGCATGTCACGTTGGCGTTGGGAACTGTCTGAGACAGCGCAGTGCCCACAATTTGATTCATCAAGCACGTAAAAGGGTTGTGTTGTCGCGTTGATGTAAAAAATCGCAACTGCAAAGCTGCAATTTTCTTTGAGAAAAATTCTTAACTTGCATTCATTTTGATTTTTATGCCAACTGCAACACAATATTCAAAAAGAAAAGCTGGTTGTGTATTGTGAAAAAGATATCCAACAATTAGTCAACAAACACAGTTACCAATTAGCAAACACAGTGGGGTTGTAGGAAACAAAGAAGTGACAAAATTTCATTATGAGAACAGGCACTTCTTTTTGTCTTGATATAACAAAAGCCAACGGAAATCCTGGAGATAATTACTTTCTTGGGAAACTATGAAAAATGTTAAAATTCACAACACAGGAAAGTATTTGTTATAATACAATTTCTTTTCTGGAAGGTCACAAATAGTAAGACACTATTGGTAGAAAATCATGCTTTGAGTCATGGAAAATTAATCAAGTCAAAATAATATTGTTAACATTGGATTGAAAAGTAAAAATATGTGTCTATTTTAACATTTTGTTGAAACAGAAAAGCAAGTACAATACGTATAACATCTTTGTCTTTATTCAAAATTAGCGTCTATGTATGTACTGTATAACACATAGATTTTGTGATCTTCTAACTTCCTGACTCTTTGTTCTTCTACTCCACTTTGTCCCTTAAGATCTACTATGCTCGCCACTCATCCATCCATCAACCTATGTATTTATGTGTGAATGTATATATGTATGTATGTTTATATGTATGTATGTATGTATGTATGTATGTATGTATGTATGTATGTATGTATGTGGAACTCAAGGATTGGTGTGAGCGTGTGTTAAAAGCACACAGATGCCCTGGCGTCATAGATAGCTTCTCCCAGTCAAATCATCCCCACGTGCACGTCGTGAGTTCTGCTTCGTTAACGGGGCTCTGGTGAATGGTGAGTGATCAGCGCCAGAAAACTGGACCCCCACTGCCTTGTGGGATAAGGTTTTTTAAACCAAAGGCCAAGGGTGAGGTAACCCTGACAGAAACCTCCAGAGGAGCTTAGGCCCTGCTGACTGTGGCATTCATGACCCACCGGTGTGTGGACTATGCTCTGGTGCCCAGTAACCTAAGTCCCAGTCATGGGTAAATGACTTTAGGGGATAGAAGGAGCTCCTATAAGCCGTGGTGAAGGCAGTCCTTTTAGGAGAGGATAACTCTTATGTAAAATCTGCGGCCAAAGCAATTATCAGTCATCTTGCAACGGCTTGTCATTGGGTTATTGTTGCAGAGGCTTAGAGAGTGGCACTCGTGTCGTACAAGCGCTTGTCACTATAATACAATGATGTACAGATATTACTTGGGAGCTTTTATCTGTCGTTCATTTCTACTGCAAGCCTTATGGCGATGGAGGAGTGGCGACGTGTACAGACCTGACCAGTTGGAGGTACACAGTCACAAATCTGCACATAGACGACAGGATCCTTATCTTAACACCGTTGTTGTGTCTTCACATGACAGAGGTCAACTCCGGTGGGGGTTCCTGTGACTGAGCAGCCCTATTTAGGGAGAGCACTGCTCACCAAGAGTCTTGGGAAATTGCTGGAAAAGGTGCACCAAAAATTGTCTGTCATAGTGTCACTGCTTAGTTTCCTGCGGCTAACGGTGGTTCAATTAAGCAGGAAGAAAACTAAAATTTATTTTCAAAATGGAGTAAAACTCAACCTATGCTGTTGGAATATACGTACTCTTCTGGTCAATGGGCCATCCAACCGTTCAGAGCGCAGGACAATACTTGTCACTGCAGAACTACGGAGACTTGATATAGATATAGCTGCTTTATCAGAAACTCGTCTCTCAGGACAAGATCAAATGACAGAGATATCTTCAGTTTACACTTTCTTCTGGGTTTGTAAACCGGAGGGTGTCCGTAGAGATGGTGGAGTTGGTTTTGCAATTAAAACCTCTTTGGTTGATACTGTAGAATTTCCTTGCAGTATCTGTGACCGCATCATGAAACTTCGTGTTCCTCTCCCACACAACAGATTCATCACTATTCTTTCAGTGTATGCACCAACCCTTCAAGCTAATGAAGATGACATCTTGTGTTTCTATGAGTCTCTGCGCTCCGTTATTGCATCTACTCCAATTAATGAGAAAATTGTTGTTCTTGGTGATTTCAATGCCCGTGTTGGGAAAGACTATGAGACTTGGAGTGCTCTTGGCCGCTATGGAATCGGCACCATGAATGCTAATGGCCTTAAGCTACTAGAGCTGTGTTCAGAATTTGATCTTGCTATCTGTAACACTTTTTTTCACGGTAAACTCAAGCACAAAGCTACTTGGATACATCTACGTTCAAGGCATGGTCACCTTATTTACTTCATCATAACTTGAAAACGCGACCTTTGAGATGCATATACTGTTGGCGTCATGCGCAGTGCTGAATGTGACACTGATCACAAGTTGGTGAGAGGAAAGTGTAATCTACGCATCCGCAAGAAAGTTTGTCATAGTGGCATTAAGGTGCCAAGCCGTATTAATGTCGCCAAGTTAAAGTTTCCTGAAGTTCAAAAGAGTGTGGTGGATAAGCTTGATAATCTTGCCTTTGATGGCACGTGGGAGAATTTCAAGACTCAGGTTTATTCTGCTGGTGCTGAAGTTCTTGGCTTCAAAAGGAAAAAGAACTGTGACTGGTTCGACGACAACAATCTTGAAATTAATCAATTACTGATGACTAAACAAGCTATTTATAAACCTTTACTTCGTCAAAATCATTCTGATCATGCAACTAATTCGCGACAATACAAAGAGGTCAAAGCCACATTACAACGTGAGCTAAGAAACGTCATATTCAGAATGGATCGTTTGCCTAGTCAGGATGAGGTGCAGTTAGCCACCACGCAAGGCAGCAGTGGCAAATCACCTGGTTTAGATGGTCTTCCAGTTGAACTTCTTAAAATTGGAAGTGTGAATACTGCTGATGCTATCCTTAGTTTTGTTAAAGAGATCTGGGCAGGTGCTCCTGTTCCACAGGATTGGATTGATGGTGTTTTGGTGACCTTGTTTAAAGGAAAAGAACAGAAGATAGTTTGTGACCACCACCGTGGAATCACGCTGTTGGAAGCTGTTGGGAAAGTTCTTTCACGACTTCTACTAAACAGGCTGTTGGAAGATGTTTGTCCTAATGCTATTTCAGAGTCACACAGTGACTTTAGGTCTGGCAGAGGGACTATGATATGATTTTTTCTGCCCAGCAAATCCAGGAAAAATGCATTGAACAACAGATGCCGCTATATCAAGTGTTTGTGGATCTGACTAAAGCATTTTACACCGTCAACAGGGATGCTCTCTGGTTGATTTTAGAGAAAGTAGGGTATTCTCCAACCTTTATTAGAATATTCAAGGAATCGCACAGGGACATGAAAGCTCGAGTCTCCTTAAATGGAAAGTTGTCTGATGAAATCCCAGTTGACAACGGTGTCAAACAAGGTGATATTGCTGTCCCTACTCTTTTCTCTATATTCTTTGCTGCTCTACTTGCTCACGCATTTCAAGATTGTGATAAGGGGATCATGTTAAGGTTTCGAACCACAGGTCGCTGTTTTAATCTTAGAAGGTTTAATGCCAAGACCAAGCTACATCATGTCTTAGTTAAAGAGCTACTGTATGCAGACGATGCTGTTTTTTTGTCGCACACGGAAGCTGATATGGAGCATATAATGGATCGCTTTGCTGCCTCCTGCACTGCCTTTGGTCTAAAGATCAGTCTGTCTAAAACAAAGGTGATGTTCACTCCTGCTCCAGGCCAGCCATAGGTAGAACCGAACATCATGGTCTATGGTGCTAGGCTAGGAATAGTCGATTCGTTTGTCTACCTTGGTAGTTCTCTGTCAAGGGATGGCTCTCTTGATACTGAAATCCACAGACGAATTCAGAAGGCTGCTGTTGCATTTGAAAAGTTAGAGAATAGAGTGTGGTCTGACCATGGCATCACAAATAAGACAAAAATTTGCGTTTGCAAGACCTGTGTGCTAACCACACTCTTGTATTCATCGAAGACATGGACACTGCATCAAAGGTACATTAAATGGCTTGAACGATTTCACCAAAAATGCTTAAGACGTATCTTAAACAAGTAACACTAAGTGGTAAGCACAGGTACCCTACACTGAGGTCCTTGTGAGAGCTTGTTGCTCTAGTATCGAGACCCTTGCAATCAGATCTCACATGCGTTGGGTGGGCCACGTGGTTCGAATGAAAGATTGTAAGCTGCCGAAACAACTTCTTTATGGGAAGTTGGAAAATGGCGCCCTCAACATAAGCCTAAGAAAAGGTTCAGGGACTGCACAAAGAACAATTTGAATGTCCTGAAAATCAAGATTGACATGTGGGAAGAACTTACAATACCAAGGCCGGAGTGGCAAAATCTTGTACGTGAAAGTTATGATGCTCTTGAGGAAAGAAAGCAGGCCCACACCAATCTGAAGCAAGAGCTTCGTAAATGATTAGTTGATGGTGTTAACCATAACACACAGAGCCGGAAATGCGACACTTGTGAGCGAGTGCTTCTGTCAAAAGCTGGCTACGTCAACCACCTTAAGTCACATCAAACTCCTGTTCAGGTCAACTTTGTACCTGCTAGGCCAGACCAAACAACCTGTGTAATATGTAGCAAAGTTTGCAAGTCTACTCCTGGTTTGAAAAGACATATGTTCATAAGAATGCCCTTCAGCCTCCAGAAGCAGTCAACCCAGTGGATATTACTGAGTTTATAAGCCACATCTGCTTCAAAGTGTGCAATTCTACAGCAGTACTGCAAAATCATATAAGATGGCATGGACGACGGGGTGGAGAGAACTCAAGATGACGGCAATCGTCTGGAAAGATGCAGCAATCATCATGTATATATGTATGTGTTTCCAAGGTTGTCAATGCCGGGGTGACCTCAGATGGGGCATTGACCTCAGTTGTCAATGCCGGGGTGAGCATTCTGTGGTCAATAAAATCCCCCATCTGGCAGGGTCTATCATAGCCTCTGATAACCAAGTCCAGCTCCTGGCCTTCTCGCGGCGGAAATGTTTAAAACTAACAAAAGAAGAGGCAAAGGCGAGTGACTGGTGCCTTAAAACCAGTCTGCTCCGGGTGGATGAAGCTCGTAGCCTAGGTTGGCATTTCACCTAGAAGAAGGTACTCTCTGATTTAAAAACCAAGCTCATTTAAATCCTATAATGCGTCTGTCCAGAATCTGCGGGCTTATGGTAGCGTGACTACTGTGACTGAAAGAAACTTTCGACATGTCACTGCTTCCTTTTTTGAGAAGGCAACTCAGAAAAACACTGGATCTTGGTCACTAAGATTCAGAGGGTGGTGTTTGTGTTGTACAAGCAAACAACACCTAAATCCACTAATGTACAGATATCTTGTCATCTCATCTTGTTATCACATCATTACTGCTTTAAAAATGCCTTTGACGATGGAGGAATGGCGCCGTAGGCAGACCTAACAGGTTGGTAGTCTATAGTCATGAATCTGCACAAAGGTGGCAGGAGTTCTATCTTAACACCGCTATTTGGCCAAATTAGATGACAGAGGTTGATTTCGCTGGGAACTCCTGTATCTGAGAAGCCCTCTTTAGGATAACACTGTTCACCCAAAGTAATTGGGCAAATACTAGAAAAGGTGCATTGAACATTGCCTGTCATTATCAAGCTGGTCACTTTACTGAGGCTGACGGCTGTTCATTGTAGCAGGAACAAATGTAAAAATATTATGAAACGTAACGCTAAAGAACGCATATCACTCAACATTGGATGTTGGAATGCAAGGACATTAATTGATCTTGAAACCGCTTCCAGACCTGAGCGTAGAACTGCATTGGTCACTAAAGAGTTGCAGCGACTAAACATTGATATAGCTGCACTCTCAGAAACACGTCTTTCTGACGAGGATTATCTAAAAGAAGTAACCTCAGGATTCACCATCTTCTGGGTCGGCAATCCAAAAGGCTAGAAACGAGAGGGAGGTGTCGGCTTTGTCATTCGCTCATCTATTGCTGATAAACTTGAATGCCTCTTAAGTATTAACAATCAAATAACAAAACTGCTAGTTCCACTGTTATGTGGACGCTACCTTACCATTCTTTCTGTGTATGCTCCAACTCTTCAAGCTTCTGATGAGTCCATAATGCATTTTTATGGAGCCCTTCGTAATACCATCACGGGCATTCCAAAAGAGGAAAATTTAATTATACTTGGGGACTTCAAGCACGTGTTGGAAGACAACACCATATATAGAGTGCAATATGCCGTCATGGCATTGGAAAAATTAACAATAATGGATTGAATCTCCTTAATTTCTGTTCTGAATTTAGTTTGGTCATATGTAACTCTTTCACCAAAAATTGAAGCATAAGGTGACATGGTTCCACCCAAGATCTAAACATGGTCACATGATTGATTTTATTATTACCAGAAGCCAGGGTCCAAAAGATGTCTCTGTGTGTGTACTTTGTAGTGCTGAGTGTGATACTGACCACAAACAAATCAGAAGCAAGTTTAAGCTGCAAATTAGGAAGAAAATACGCATGTATGGTACCAAGATTCCAAAACACATTAACGTGGAAAAACTTAAGCTGCCTGGGGTCCATCAAGAACTCATAGATGCCTTTGACAATGTTGAATTCGATGGTTCTTGGGAAAACTTCAAAGAGAGAGTCTATTCTACAGGAGTAAATACACTTGGACTGATTACGAAAAAATACAAAGACTGGTTTGACGAGAATGACACTGCTATCAACCATTTGCTAAAAACAAAAACCTCACTGTACTAGTCCCTTCTAGATCCAAATCTTCCTGCAGGTTGCAGGTTGTAGCATCATTGAAGTTGCATAAAGCAACCTTGCAGTGGGCTTCAAGAGATAAAAAAATGAGATGAAAACGCAGTAGCGGTCTAATCTATCAGCCGATGTTCAGGACGCAGCTAATCAGCACAATCTCAAACGTCTTTATTGCCTCTTAAGATCTGTTTTTGGTTCAAATTCAGTATTTATTGCTCCAGTAAAATCAAAAGATAGTATTGTATCAATTAAAGACTCTCAAGGGATCATGAGGCGCTGGCAAGAATATTTTACAGATTTGTTTGTCAAACCTTCTTTTGTTGATGCCACAAAACGAACTGATCACAGAGTTAGACACCCTGCCATCGAGAGAGGAATGTGACCTTGCTATCATAAATGGTGGTATTCCATCTGCACCTGGTGCAGATGGAATACCAGTAGAATTGATCTAAAATGGAGGTGAAAACGTTCGATCTGCTGTATATAGGCTCATTTGTGACAGCTGGGAAGGAATACCGATCCCCCAAATTTGGATTGATGCTATCATTGTTTCTCTGTTTTAGGGCAAGGGCCCAAAGTCAGTGTGTGACAATCACAGAGGAATAACACTCCTGGACTCGATTGGAAAAGATTGGCAAGAGTGTTACTCAACAGGTTGATACTGTATGTTTGCCTGCTAGTTATATCTGAGTCACAGTGTGGTTTTCGTTCTGGAAGAGGCACAACTGACATGATTTTCTCAGCAAGGCAACTTCAAGAAAGGTGCTTAGAGCAGAATATGCCTCCATATAAAGTCTTCGTTGATCTAACCAAGGCCTTCGATACTTTTAATCGTGGTGCACTTTGGAAGATTCTGAATAAACTTGGCTGCCCACCTATTTTTATGAATATGCTTAAGGAACTGTCAATATTGGACTTACGATGGAAATTGTTGGTCATATTCAGTATCTTCCTTGTATCAATGTTGTCGATCTCCTCAATAGTCCAATCGAGTATGCCAAACGCTGGTATCAGGACTGGCACTGCGAAGGCGTTATGTGCAATGTGCTTGTGGTAAGCAGACAATTCACTCGTCCCTCCTTGGAAAATCCCTCGTTTGTATTGGATAGATTCCGTTACTAAAGGGCTTCCATTGCCTTGGAGGTGGACTTTGTTTGACCATTTTGCCATGAGAGGCTGCAATGCTGAAACAATTTTTTCTGGAACTTTGGCAAGTTTAAATGCTTTAATTAGCCATTCATGTGGAACGCTGCCAAACGCTTTTTAGGAATCCAGCCACATTGTAACCAGCGATCTCCGGTTGTTTTCGAATTCATCAAGAATTCTTTTATTTATCATGAGTTGTTCAAAACATCCCCATATGTCTTTCTTTCCACCTGCTTGTTCTATTGTTACAATTTTGTTTTGACTGCAATAAGTCTGGAGCAGTTGGTTTATGCATCCTGTGTACAGTTTTAACATGATGTTCAGTAGCGCAATCGGGCGATAGTTTTTGGATATTTTATTTGTTTGTTTTTGGGTAGTAATTGTGTTTTCGCTCTTGAGAGCCACAGTGAGATATCAGCATCTCCACTGAATGACTTTCCAAATAAGGCTGCGAGTTCATTACGGTAGAATGTCAAGTTTTTGTACCAATATCCGAATATGAGGTCACTTCCAGGGAACTTATTGTCTTGTAATCAGTTGATCGTTTTTTATAAAAGATCAAGTGTTATCGAACAGTTTTCCAATGGTGTCACTTGTGTACAGTAGTCCCTTTCAAGAGTTTTAACCATTCTGCTTCCTGGTCCAAATTGCCCTCGACTCCCCAGATAATACGCCAGTAATTTTCAAATTCCTCTCTGTATAGTATTTCCTTCACGTCAACTGAGTCACCTCGGAATGTGCGATAAACGGATTTTGGGGTATTAGTGAATCGTCTATTGATATGTTTTCGTTCGTATACTTTTTTCATTGACGCAAGATGAAAGATCAGCGTTTGCTTTTTGGTGTTTCCAAACTTTTTTTTTCAGGGATTTTAGAACGTTGAGTTCTTTTCCGGTCGATTTTTTGGCGTAATTGCTTCATCCACTTTGGTTCAGTACAACGTTTCTCTGCAAATGGTTTCAAACTGACATCTTTTTTAATGTTGTTTTAACGTCACTGCAACTGCATACAATAAACAGTTGATGTCCTCATACGTCACTGATCTTTGTTCCTTAATTCGTTTGCTATAAAGTTTATTATTTTTAGCTCTTCCTCTTTGCGGCGCTTTTTTACAGATGTCAGCTCAATTCTATCATTGTCAACTGATCTATATTTGCCATAATTATCGAGAGATCTCCTCCTCAGGTCTTCGTAGAGCTCTCTAATATTTGGTAGATCGGTTTGTTGTTCTGCGATAATTGGTGTGTCATTAGGTGGTATCTCATTAACAATGTCATTGATACCATTATCAACTTTATCATGTTCCTCATTTTTTCATTGTTCATTATTATTGACTGCAACAGCTAATTGTCCTTGGGGATTGTTGTTTACGTTTGAATCTGTGTCTGTTTTCAAAATATATCCGTACTGTATAACATATGTAGCATGTTGACGTAGATTTTTTTCTGTAAAATTAAATTCAGGATGAATTTCGTCCCATAAAGTTTCATGCATTTCATGTATCCTTTGCCTGAAATTTCCCCAGCTTTATTATAACAGTAAAAAACATCCTTACTCAGCTCATCAGTCTGAAATTGTCTTACTCAGCTGAAATTGTTTGGTATAATTTGTGTTTCTGCGATAACTTACTGATGTACCCATAGTTGTTGAAAAAAACACTTTCATAAATATAAAAAATTCAAAGCTATGTTTCTCCTTCCATCTCGTATATCCAGTGTTTCTTCTTTAATGCAAATCATAAAACAAGATATAGACATAACCATTTTAAATCGAGTTAAATCCAAAAGAAATTTGTGAATGAACCCAAACAAATCTTCTGCTCTTTAAACACGTCCGCACTCCAAGGCGATCATTGAGTAAGTGAGTAAGTGGTTACACACCATCTAGTGATGGTTGGGT
>RDPX01000659.1:0-18255 GCA_003991215.1 Morbakka virulenta
TGTTTTGAAATAAAGAGAAAAACATAACTAATATTTTGGGATAAAGAGAAAAAAAATATCCTTTGGACTAAAGAGAAACATATCTAATATTTTGGACAAAAGAGAAAAATAACTAATCTTTTGGGATAAAGAGAAAAAAACCTAATATTTTGGGATGAAAAGAAACATAACTAATCCTTTGGAATAAAGAGAAAAAAAACTTATCTTTTGGACTAAAGAGAAAAAAAACTAATGTTTTGAAATAAAGAGAAAAACATAACTAATATTTTGGGATAAAGAGAAAAATAACTAATCATTTGGACTGAAGAGAAACATATCTAATATTTTGGATAAAACAGAAACATAACTAATCTGTTCGGATACAGAGAAAAATATGTAATATTTTGGGATGAAGAGAAACATAATTAGTCTTTTGGGATAAAGAGAAACATAACTAATCCTTTGGACTAAAGAGAAACATAACTAATCTTTTGGGATAAAGAGAAAAAAACCTAATATTTTAGGAGGAAAAGAAACATAACTAAAGGATTAGACTAAAGACAAACATAACTTATCCTTTGGACTAAAGAGAAACATATATAATATTTTGGACAAAAGAGAAACAAAACTAATATTTTGGACAAAAGAGAAACATAACTAATCTGTTAAGATACAGAGACAAATAAGTAATATTTTTGAATGAAGAGAAACATAACTAATCCTTTGGACTAAAGAGAAACATAACTAATCTTTTGGGATAAAGAGAAAAAACCCTAATATTTTGGGATGAAAAGAAACATAACTAAAGGTTTAGATTAAAGACAAATATAACTTATCCTTTGGAATAAAGAGAAAAATAACTTATCTTTTGGACTAAAGAGAAATATAACTAATCATTTGGACTAAAGAGAAACATAACTAATATTTTGGACAAAAGAGAAACATAACTAATCTGTTCGGATACAGAGAAATTTAAGTAATGTTTTGGGATGAAGTGAAACATAACTAATCCTTTGGAATAAAGAGAAAAATAACTTATCTTTTGGACTAAAGAGAAAAATAACTTATCTTTTGGACTAAAGAGAAAAAAATTACTAATATTTTCGGATAAAGAGAAAAATAACTACTATTTTGGACTAAAGAAAAGAATAACTAATCTTTGGAATAAAGAGAAAAATAACTAATATTTTGGAATAAGGAGAAAAACATAACTAATATTTTGGACTAAAGAGAAACATAACTAATATTTTGGACTAAGGAGAAGAATAACTAATGTTTTGGAATAAAGAGAAAAAAAGCTAATGTTTTGGAATAAAGAGAAAAACATAACTAATATTTTGGACTAAAGAGAAACATAACTAATACTTTGGACTAAAGGGAAGAATAACTAATCTTTTGGACTAAAGAGAAAAACAACAAACATTTTGGAATAAAGAGAACAACATAACTAATATTTTGGACTAAAGAGAAACATAACTAATATTTTGGACTAAAGAGAAGAATAACTAATCTTTTGGAATAAAGAGAAAAATAACTAATGTTTTGGAATAAAGAGAAAAACATAACTAATATTTTGGACTAAAGAGAAAAACAACTAAAATTTTGGACCAAAGAGAAAAACAACAAACATTTTGGAATAAAGAGAACAACATAACTAATATTTTGGACTAAAGAGAAACGTAACTAATATTTTGGACTAAAGAGAAAGACAACAAACATTTTGGAATAAAGAGAACAACATAACTAATATTTTAGACTAAAGGGAAACATAACTAATATTTTGGAATAAAGAGAAAAACATAACTAATATTTTGGATTAAAAAGAAACATAACTAATATTTTGGGCTAAAAAGAAAAACAACAAACATTTTGGAATAAAGAGAAAAACATAACTAATATTTTGGACTAAAGAGAAACATAACTAATATTTTGGATTATTTAAGAGAAAACCAACTAATATTGTAGACTAAAGACAAACATAACTAATATTTTCGGATAAAAAGAAAAACAACAAACATTTTGGGATGAAGAGAAACATAACTAACATTTTGGGATGAAGAGCCAAAAAAATTAATGTTTTGGACTTAAGAGAAAAACAACTAATATTTTGGGATGAAGACAAAAATAAATAATATTTTGGACTAAAGAGTAAAACAACTAATATTTTGGGATAACGAGAAAAACAACTAATAGTTTGGGATAAAGAGGAAAACAACTAATATTTTGGAATGAAGAGAAAATAACTAATATTTTGGGTAGAAGAGACAATTAACTAATCTTTTGGGATGAAGAGAAAAACAACTAATATTTTGGACTAATGAGTAAAATAACTAATATTTTGGGATAAAGAGAAAAACAACAAATATTTTGGACTAAAGAGTAAAATAACTAATATTTTGGGATAAAGAGAAAAACAACTAATATTTTGGGATAACGAGAAAAACAACTAATAGTTTGGGATACAGAGGAAAACAACTAATATTTTGGAATGAAGAGAAACATAACTAACATTTTGGGATGAAGAGAAAAACAACTAATATTTTGGACTAAAGAGTAAAATAACTAATATTTTGGGATAAAGAGAAAAACAACTAATATTTTGGACTAAAGAGTAAAATAACTAATATTTTGGGATAAAGAGAAAAACAACTAATATTTTGGGATGAAGACAAAAATAACTAATATTTAGGGATGAAGAGAAAAATAACTAAAATTTTGAACTAAAGAGAAAAATAAATAATGTTTTGGGATAGAGGGAAAAACAACTAATATTTTGGGATGAAGAGAAAAATAACTAATATTTTGGGATGAAGAGAAAAATAACTAATATTTTGGGTTGAAGAGACAATTAACTTATATTTTGGACTAAAGAGAAACATGACTAATATTTTGGGATGAAGAAAAAAATAACTAATATTTTGGGATGAAGAGAAAAATAACTAATATTTTGGGTTGAAGAGACAATTAACTTATATTTTGGACTAAAGAGAAACATGACTAATATTTTGGGATGAAGAAAAAAATAACTAATATTTTGGGATGAAGAGAAAAATAACTGATATTTTGGGATGAAGAGAAAAATAACTAATCTTTTGGACTGAAGAGAAAAAAAACTAATATTTTGGGATGAAGAGAAAAATGACTAATATTTTGGACTTAAGAGAAAAATAACTAATCTTTTGGGATAAAGAGAAAAATAACATTTTTATTGTTTGTCGAGGTGAAAATATTTTTAAACATAAGCCATGCGGCGCTTATTTTTGTATTTTACATGCTGAATTAGAAAGACTTATTATTGTGACGTAAAAGTAACTCTTTGCCAAAGTATCAGCGCTTAACTCTTAATTTAATACCGTATGCGAACGTGTTTACATAAAATATTATACCCAAATAACAAATTAAATCATCGCTTAGAACTTGCTCTAAATAACTGGAACTTGCTAAGATCGTGTGATGTAAGGACAGAGTTTTTATTTCAGAACTAGGAAATCTTGATAGTAAATTGTGCTTCATTTCGGTTCTAGAATTGCACGGATAATGCAAAAAAATTATACGTTGGAGAATAATCAATAATGAGTATATGCATGATTCAGCATATTCTTTGGCTAAAACTTAAGATAAAAATTGTTGTGATTTCAGTAGGCTTGAAGGGAGTAGACTGTACTCAGTAGTTAGACCTCGCGTTAGACTAAGAATTTATTGCGTATGGTGTACTCCACATGAGGGCATGAGGATTGTTTTATAGTGTGGAACAACGCTTTTTCTATAATTGTCTCCTTGTACAGCCAAACATCAGAACCTTTTTCTCTTGACTGATATTTAGAAGTGACCTTTCACTGCAAATCAAAGTTTACAAACGAAACTTGGAAAACAGCTTACACTAATATCTACAACCCAGAAAGTAACAAACTGAGAAATAAAATAAATGAAAACGTAAGTTATTATTTGAAAATTTACATAATTAACATTTGGTAAAATTCATGTTTTTTTCACATCGCGGATATAAGTTGTCGGAAGATCATTTTTTGCCATTGTCATACGATTTTCTGTCGTTTTTCTGTCATTTACTATGTCGTTTTTCTGTCTTTTTTCTGTATTTTTGTCTTTTATTATGTCTTTTTCTGTATTTTTCTGTCTTTTACTACGTTGTTTTTCTGTCTTTGACTATTTCTTTTTTCTGTCTTTTACTGTCTTTTTTCTGTCTTTACTGTCTCTTTTCTGTCTTTGACTATGTCTTTCTTCTGTCTTTGACTATGTCTTCTTTCTGTCTTTTACTATGTCTTTTTTCTGTCTTTTACTGTGCCTTTTTTCTGTCTTTTACTGTGTCTTTTTTCTGTCTTTTACTATGTCTTTTTTCTGTCCTTGACTATGTCTTTTTTCTGTCTTTGAATATGTCTTTTTTCTGTCCTTGACTATGTCTTTTTTCTGTCTTTGACTATGTTTTTTGTCTGTCTTTTACTGTCTTTTTTCTGTCTTTTACTATGTCTTTTTTCTGTCTTTTACTATGTCTTTTTTCTGTCTTTTACTATGTCTTTTTTCTGTCTTTTACTATGTCGTTTTTCTGTCTTTGACTATGCTTTTCTTCTGTCATTTTCTATGACGTTTTTCTTTGTCATTGTAATCAAGTTTTCTATGTAGTTTTTCTACCTTATTTTTCTTTCAAGCTCTCTTCATTTGTTTCCTTTTCTTATTCTGGCTTTCCACTTTCTTAGTTCATGAATAGAACAAATATAAGATATTTTTATTTCAGCTCAGAGCAACGAATTACTTACTAATTTCTTGGATTTTCAAATCAACAACTCATATCAATAATATCAATTAAATAAGATATAGCTATGGGGAGGAAAGTAAATAAAAAAGAACAAAGATAAGGCCAAAATATTTAAAAAGAACGAGGGTCATAAAAAAGAGAAAAGAAGAAGAAAACAAGATAAAGAGAAAAAAGAAAAGTAGAAAGGAAAAAAAGAAAAGGCAAAGAGAAAACAAAGATAAACATAACACTTTTATTGTGTTTTAACTTCTTTACGGTGCAAATATTCAAGTCCCCAGATGTTGAGTTGACAAAAAAGGAATTAAAATTCATATCATGAAACCAACAAAATTCTTAAAATATGTTTCTCGTAATTTGTCATCGAATAATCTTGAAAATTCTGAACTTTATGCACTCAGAGGAAGCCATATATATTACAGCTTTCTCATGTCATAAGTCGTAAGCTTTTTCCGAGCTACGTCTAACATGATGCCAGTTAGTACTTTTCTTTTCGAGTGGTAAACATTGGTATGAAGTTACCTACTTCGTTTCCATTTGCTTTATCCTTTTGGCGTAAAACAGTTCTGCCTGTTGTCAATCACAAGCGAGTTTCTACGCCATTATTTGTCATATCATTCATTCGGAATGTCAATACCCTTGAACTTGAACAGGACCTGGTGGCTTCTAATTCGGTAGTTACATTGCCCTTTAACTAATTCTCCAGTAACTGCGTACTCTGAATTAACTAAAAGTTCGATTGAAAAAAATAAATCGGTTGTGTCCCCGGCCCGTGACCAGATGAACTTTTCAAAAATGTCCAGCCGTTACATCAAAACTATTGAAAAAATTTGAAAGCTGTAGGTATGGAGAAATTCGTACTGAAAAAAATGGAGTGATTGTGTTAGCTTATAAAAAGGAAAGTGTCAAAGGTCAAAGCAATTTTCGTCCAATTTCATTGAAGCCTGTTCTTCTTAAGTTTATCATTCTATCATCAGAAATTGTTTACATAACTTCGTTTCATCTAATAGCTACATCGAGTCACCTAAACAAAAAAGTTCTGATTGGACGTTTCTGGAATAAATGAGCATACAGAGATGTCATTTTTATTATAAAACAAAGAAACTTAGAAATATGCTAATCGACTTAAAAACACTTTTGGAAAGGTTCACCACCAATTTCTACTAAAATATTTACATTATATAACGTACAAGACTATTATTAATTAATTATAAATATGCATATGACGATTTTTAGATCTCAATTTCATCCAAAGCCTTCGTCACTGGCCGTGTGAAAGTCGATGGATGAGTTTTACAGCGTGATCTTCTCTCCTGTTTAAATTATGCATCAATACATTAGTTAACACAGTGAAAAAAGTACTGCTCTAAAATTTGGGAGAATATCAAAGGCGATATTTTGAAATACATAACAAAAATTGATGTACTTCTTTTACACCCAAAGAACAAAATATTAATTGTTCAGAGATTTGTTCGGAATTACGACGGTCATTTTCGGTATACTGCTTTACCGAAACATAGGTCAAAAAAGTGACTTGATTTTTAACAAATACTAATTGTTATGTACTAACATAACAATTAGTACTAACTAACATATGTACTTTAGCAGTTAATACATTTAGTACATGTTAGTACATGTACTAAAACTGCCAAACAAGCTTATAACAATCGTAAACTAACTGTCCGAAGAATCTTATTAAGCTCAACCAATAATGATGCCCGTAGATTATTTCATTTGATTAATTTGAATAAAATAAATTAACAGACAACGTCAAAAAATCAGTTGGTGTATCAACCTACACACAAGCTCGCAAAGGTATAAGGTTTCACCATGAAAAGTAACTAGAGGCATCATCTTGAAAAGATTTATGGGTTTTAATGAACAATGTAAGCTTTGATCAAATGCTTCATCATTGTCGATGAAGCATTTACCCATGGCATCACCTCCTTGAAAAATGTTATTGATAAACTACCTGCAAATATTTTTAGATCACCCTTACTTACTTTTCCGTTTACATAGTTTCACGCAAACAACTCAAACCTACATCCTTGGAAAGTCATAAATAGTGGTTTATGCTTATTATGTAATAGATTGCAAACGCAGTTTAATTCTTTTAACAACAGTTACTGTGACAGGGCATAGATCGTTATACATGGCGCCATTATTCTATAATGTTTACTATAACTGAACATTTAAAACCAAAGTTAGTTAATTGCTTTCGTGTATATGTTCATTCTTTGTACCTAAAATTTCCATCACCAAAGGGTTCATTTTTTGCTAAAGTACTTGATATTGTTCTACAAAAAGACAAAAGTTAACTGTAACAGAACTAATCTATCCAGTTGAAATAACGCCAATATCATCGCATTAAAACTAAGATGATCTTTGCAAAGAACTTTATCAATTGTTTCTTGTTCCATGGAGTGGCCCAAAGCTTATAAATCTTGAAATTTCATCCTTCGTTTTTGTGTCTAATAAAATAAAGTACTTTAAAACTTGATTGATATCATTTAAAGGTAACATTAAAATACTTATGATAACATGTAGTGCTCTTATAATCAGGTGTTTTTTATATATATTTGTAGAGAAAATCAGGACTGGTTAGCCCCAGAAGTTCTTAAATTTGCTTAAATGTAAAACGTAAGTGAAGATTGGCCAGAACTATTATTTTAGAAAAAGATCTTCGATTGCATTGTAAAAAAATACAATTTTGCTTTGTCCTGGTTAACTCAATACAAATCTAAAAGGTTTAAAAAAAGTTTTTCATGAATGTTTTTACAGTATAAGTAAAAACTCAGGTCATAAAAAATTGCTTGTCATACAGGTCCTTGGGTTGCAGTTTCTTGTCATCCTACCGTCCTTTTTGTCGTTTCAGGTAGCTGCAATTTATGCTGGAGTTAATATTACTACTCAAGTGGAATTGACCTCATTGAGGTAATTTCCAAAATTTATTTTTCTTAATTAGGTTTACCTCTTTTTTATGCTTAATACTTAATCCCCTTAAATATTAATTCTTTTGTCTACTATCTCTCTCTCTTTCTCTCTCTCTCTCTCTCTCTCTCTCTCTCTCTCTCTCTCTCTCTCTCTCTCTCTCTCTCTCTCTCCTTCCTTTCTCTCCTTCGTTTTTGTAAAGATTATTATAACGTAAGCCGAAGAATTCTCATCAATTTTGTCCACTTTATTGTAGCGCAACAGTGAAAGTTTATTTCTGGTTTCTTATGCTTATGTTGTACACAAGAGGATTTCTTCTGTGGGCTTTGTAATAAATTCGCCACCTGTGTGTGGTCATGAAATCTGGTTAATAAGAAACTCAATTTAAAGTTGACATTCAGGCCATGATCCTTAATAATGGTTTTACTTTGTAAAACATATGTCTTACCGTTGTCTTATCTCCGTCTTTCATGGTGTCTGTTTCATGTGTTCCTATTCATGATTNCCTTAGATATTAATTTTTTTTTTCTCTCTCTCTCTCTCTCTCTCTCTCTCTCTCTCTCTCTCTCTCTCTCTCTCTCTCTCTCTCTCTCTCTCTCTCTCTCTCTCTCCATCCATGTATCTATCCATCTATCTATCTATCTATCTATCTATCTATCTATCTATCTATTTATCTATCCATCCATCTATCTATCCATCTATCTATCCATCCAACTATATTTCTATTCCTATCTCCTCTGTTTTATACTTTTTTATACATCTCAATTTGACACCAGCCCAAATTTTCTAACTAAGTTCTGAGTAGTTCATTTTAAGTTCTACCTCTCTATTGTTATTATTTTTATTATTAATATTATTAATTTTATTATCATTGTTATTACTATTGTTTTTATTGAGTGGCGGAGCAATACAAGCCCACAAGGGACTCATGGGTAGAAACGCCAGCAAATCCATCCGACTCCCAGCCCGATAAAGGTAAGCTGGGTGCATGCATCACACTCAAGTGTGTCCAATATTGATGTAAATTGAAAGAGCGCATGACCTTGCAGGTGGAGCCTGTTTAGGTTTCCCAGTCTAGATAACCCATTCTGCTTAAAACGGTCTCCGTAGTGAGGCTTCACCCAAGACCTCAGGACTAAATAACAAGTGCGAATTCGGTACTCAGCGCTCCAGGACTTGAGATATACTCTCACGACACCTAGATATGATGCTCCCCCACTACTCCCGCCCGTTAAACAAAAATGCGTGATGTGTGAGCCATTCGAGACATGCACAACTGGTTAACGTCATGCAGTTGACTGGCAAGTCTGCGATTTGAGCGGAGATGTTTGATTTAGCCCATTCATAATTACCAGGCAAAGCTAGTTCGTGTACCCCACCAATCAATTAAGAGGTCATACGTCTTTTGACGCTACGACACTTGCTGACAATAATAGTCAGTGCCTGGTGTAATTATCAGGGCAATTTGAGTACACAGGGCAGGGGGGTCAATGTCCCTTTCCAGAAGTACTGGGCAATACTAAGTTAAGCCGGCAAATTAAGGCAAGCTCAACTTTTCCCACTGTTCCCGCCAGGTTTACCCAGCTCGATTAGAGAAGAGGCGCTGTTCCCTGAGGAATTGCCAGGCGACCTGCTTGTCTGGGAACTTTCCGTCTATGCATTTTTATTATTGCTATTTTTATTGTTATTGTTATTTTCCAATTTCATTTGTGGCCAATAAGTTTCTACTAATATTTGGATTCCTCTAATTTACAGTGCAGGTAGTGTAGAAGCCATTTATTCAATTCTACTGAGCAAGTACAGCCGAGACGAGATATCAATATTGCAAGATTTTATAGAAACGTATTCTGCTCTGAATTTAATGCCTTTAACAAATTTCAACTTGACCACAACATCAGGTAATTTTGAATGTAATCAGTATTTCATACGTTCCTTCATCTTTTAATATCAACATTGTACTTGCATTTAACATAGGTTTATATAGGATGTGTATTGCATTAGAAAATGCCTGTTAACGCAGTTACTGCAAAATTAGAAGGGTAAATATCAAGAGGTATATAGGCATACTTTAAACTTGAAAGAATTATGTTATTGATTTTATATATATAGTGCAGAGCTCACTGCGCATGCGTAGTTTGAGCACTCTGGCAGTATCCCACAATAACTCTTAAACCTGTGTTTGCTCCGGCAACATGGCCAGAGAGTTATATCTCAGAAGCTCTGTGCTGCACTGATGAACCCACAAAGGGCGAAACCGTTCTGTCTGCAGATTGAGTATATATATATATATATATATATATATATATATATATATATATATATATATATATATATATATATACACACATATACACACATATACACACATATACACATATACACACAAGTGAGTCTGTTTCTCTTTCGCTTTGAAGGAAATTTATGAGAAAACTACTGAACCTACGAAGCTGAAATTTGGAGTGTGAGTATTTATCCGGGAAAGGATCTGAGATGTAAAAAACTGACCCCAGATGTCATACTCTGGGGCGTTATGATGCGGGGAATCCCATTTTCAGGGTGAAAAAGGCCTCCAGTCAAAAATTTGAATAAAATTCAAAATATAAAAATTTCAAGATTATTTTTAATAAATAAATTCCAAAACAAAAATAAATCAACATTTAAGCTTTTTTCGAAATTATGAAAGTTTATTTACTATGAAGTAATCTCCTTCACTTCACAAGTCCTCGGTAGTGTAGTGATGAATATCCCCGTCTGTCACGTGGGAGACCAGGGTTCGATTCCCCGCAGGGGAGGCTTTCTCTATTGTTTTTTTAAAACTTTTTGCCAATGTATTGCCATAGCATTTTTTATTTAAAGTTCTAACATTATCTTTCATACGATTACCAAGGTTTAAATTACCTGTTATTNAGATGTCATACTCTGGGGCGTTATGATGCGGGGAATCCCATTTTCAGGGTGAAAAAGGCCTCCAGTCAAAAATTTGAATAAAATTCAAAATATAAAAATTTCAAGATTATTTTTAATAAATAAATTCCAAAACAAAAATAAATCAACATTTAAGCTTTTTTCGAAATTATGAAAGTTTATTTACTATGAAGTAATCTCCTTCACTTCACAAGTCCTCGGTAGTGTAGTGATGAATATCCCCGTCTGTCACGTGGGAGACCAGGGTTCGATTCCCCGCAGGGGAGGCTTTCTCTATTGTTTTTTTAAAACTTTTTGCCAATGTATTGCCATAGCATTTTTTATTTAAAGTTCTAACATTATCTTTCATACGATTACCAAGGTTTAAATTACCTGTTATTACTATACCACTCCTCAAGTGTCAAGGTTGCAGTTCTTTGAGCAGAAATTGTCTACCATCATATTTTGAATCGAGCAATACTTTACAATTGTCTTGATAGGGCCTTTTTAGCCTACTAAATTGCACTTTTTTACCGGAACAATGCCGGGTACTTTTCAGGTTGTCCAAACTTTCATCATTAAAGTCTAGGAATGCAAACAAGTTGTGTTTAAATGTGTACATACACTAATTTGTAAAATGATGATGACTTACTGTGTACTGCATCTGTAGTAGCAGTAACTTCCTACAGTTGCAATCAGTCCTTCTTCATTTGGATCCACTGCATTATATCCTTAGCGAGCTTTCTTAGCTCCAGTAGTCTTTTTGCAGTTCTTAGAGCTGATCTTAGTATACTAAGTAGATTTGTGTAGTGTCTTTCCTCGCAGACCTTGTATTTTTAGGGTCCCACTACAGCGACTAAGGCTTTTTTGTGCTAGGGAATCTTCTGGCATCCAAAGTATGTGTCCGAACATTAATCATCTATATTGAGCCACTTTTGTAGAGAATGGAGTGGTGTTACACATATCGCAGTTTTGTGGTCAAGAGGATTTTGGTTCCTTGGATCCATATCCTCCAGAAGGAATGAAATGCAATGTTTCCTATAACACAAAGTGCGTCTATAATAATCAAGGTGCTGCAAAGGAGAGATCCATATGTCTTGCTCTTTCTCCATTCCTCTTTTCTCCAGAGAGGTTCATCATTTTCCCATTTTTCTAGTATGTCATACAGATATACATGAATGAATGTGGTCTTGGCTTCATTCATGAATAAGTTTGAATCTTTCAGAATTTTGGGAGCTATAGGAAAGTCTCTCAATTATCTTTTTCTTCATCAATGTCCAAGTCATCTACCGTACGTCTAAAAAGGAAATAAGACGATTGGGTCTTTCTGAGCATTTGATTATAGATAATGTGGCTGCAGCAAGGTAGCAATTGACTTGGTTCATCTGTGAACCTAGTGGCATAACTTTATCAAATGCAAGACTTTCTTGTGTAATGGCACCCTGAGAACCTCTGTAATTTCAACACTTGTGGAAGATCAATACTCTTGGTACTGTAACACACTTTGAAAGCAAAATAATTATTCTTTTTCCCTTACTTTTCTTTCTTAGTGGATTCAGGAAAATTGCCATGGAATCTTTCAATCACTGAAACACAAAAGACGTCGTTGACATTGTCCTGGGAACCAGGTGACTGTCAAGTTAATGGTAGTATTCATGATGGACACATGGTTTTGTATAAAGAGGTTCTGTCAACAGAGAAGAGATGGCTCAGCCAAATGGTTCCATTACCTTTGAACACAATAAAATTGACTCATTTAAAAGAATTTTCATTATACGCAATAAAAGTTGCATGTAGTTTCACAGATACACTTGGAGTACCAAGTGCAATTCTACTTCATTTAACCGATGAAGGAGGTAGGATTATTTTTGTGTTTAATTGACCGATATGCAAACAGAAAAATATAGAGATAGGTAGATAGATAGATAGATAGATAGATAGATAGATAGATAGATAGATAGATAGATAGATAGATAGATAGATACATAGGTAGATAGATGGATGGATAGATAGATAGATAGATAGATAGAAAGATAGGTAGATTGAGAGATAGATGGATAGATAAACAGATAGATAGATAGATAGAAATATATATATATATATATATATATATATAGTAATATTAGTAAAGTAAACCAATGTTCACTAAGAGTGCTCAATNGTATAAAGAGGTTCTGTCAACAGAGAAGAGATGGCTCAGCCAAATGGTTCCATTACCTTTGAACACAATAAAATTGACTCATTTAAAAGAATTTTCATTATACGCAATAAAAGTTGCATGTAGTTTCACAGATACACTTGGAGTACCAAGTGCAATTCTACTTCATTTAACCGATGAAGGAGGTAGGATTATTTTTGTGTTTAATTGACCGATATGCAAACAGAAAAATATAGAGATAGGTAGATAGATAGATAGATAGATAGATAGATAGATAGATAGATAGATAGATAGATAGATAGATAGACAGGTGGATAGATAGATAGATAGATAGATAGATAGATAGATAGATAGATAGACAGATAGATAGATAGATAGACAGAAAGATAGAAAGATGGATAGAAAGAAATAAAGAAATAAAGAAAGTAAGAAAGGTGAATGGGTGCATGAATAGATAAATAAATAAATGGATGGGTACTTACATAATTGGTGATTGTTGTTGTCCTGAGCTCTCTCCATCTCGTCCTGTGTGCCATTTGATCTTATGAGTTTGCAGTCCTGTTGTACATTTGCACACTTTGAAGCAGATGTGATATAAAAATTGAGTGATTTTTACCTGCTTAATTTCTGGAGGCTGGAGAGTATTCTTATAAACGGCCATGTATCTTTTCAAACCAACAGTGGACTTGTACACTTTGCTACATACTACACAGGTTGTTTAGTTTGGCCTAGTAGGTACCACGTTGACCCGATCACTAGTTTGATGTCACGTAAGGTGTTAGAACTACACAGTTTTCGACAGAAGCACTCGTGCACATGTTGTATTTCTAGCTCTGTGCGTCATGGTCAAGCCAATCAGCCAAACCTTTATAAAGCTGTTCAGATTGTTGTAGAGCTGCATTTTTTCCTCGAAGGCATCATATCTTCCATGTACAAGCTTTCACCACCCTGGCCTCGGCTGTGTGAGTTCTTCTCACTGGTCAATGTTAGTTAACGAGTCTCTGAAGCTCTTGTTTGTACAATTTTTGTACCTCTTCCTAGGCTTATTTTGAGGGAGCTTACCCTTTTCCAGCTCCATGTAAAAATATTGTTTTGGCAGTCAATAATCTTTTATTCGAATCACATACTACACCACGCTGATGTGAGACATGACTGCAAGAGTCTCAAAACTAGAGCAGCATGCTCTCGGTGTTGGACACTTGTCCTTGCCACTTTATAATTAAGATACTTCTTAAACAATTTTGATGAAATCGCTCAAGCCCTTTAATGTGGCTATGAAGCAATGTCTCTATGTCCTGTGAATAAATGACAGTGTCCATCACACAGGTCTTGTAAACGCAGGTCTTTGTCTTGTTCGTGATACCACGATGACACCACATTCTCTTCTCTAACTTTCCAAAAGCTACAACGTGCTTCTGAATTTGTCTATAGATTTCAGCATAAAAAGAGCCGTTTCTTGACAAAGCACTACCGAGGTAGACTAACAAATCAAATACTTCTGCCCCAGAACCCTTGACCATGATGTTTGGTTCTGACTGTGGTTTGCTTTGTCCACGAGTGAACATCCCCTTTATTTTGGAGGGGCTGATCTTCAGACCAAAGCAAGTTCAAGATCCAGCAAAACCATTCATTGTATGCTTCATATGAGCTTTAGTGTATGAAAAACAAATTGCCTCATCTGCATACAGTAGGTCTTAAAGTAAGACACGATGTGACTTGGTCTTGGCATTAAACCTTCTGAGATTATAAATGAGACCTGTGATTCGAAACCTTGAAATTTTATCTCCTCTATCAGCTTAGCTATCCTGTACAGGTGATAAATCAGGTAATTGTTGCAACAGAGAAAGCAAGCGGAACAAGGTTAAAATGGCATGCGCATGTAATGAGAGAAAATGACAATATTTTAAAGGCAGTATGGCAAGCACCAGTGACCGGAAAGTGGAGTAGAGGACGACAAAAGCTCAGACTGAAACACGTCATAGAACGAGATATGAGAGAAGTGGGAGCGAGAGGAGGAGAAAGGAAAGACCGAGTCAAGTAAAGAAAAAGGTGTCGAGAGGCCGACCCTACAGACGTCGGATGAGGGCCGAAGGAGAAGGAGAAGAAGAAGAAGAACTGGAAGGGTTATTGCTCCACAGTAAAAACGTAAATGAAAGTCGAAATCTGACTTGTTCTGTATCTATATTTTTGGTTGTCGTTAAGCAAGTTTTGCTAAATTCATTTTTGGATTGCGTATATTTATTTTTAAAAAGTGTTCCTCTGACACAAAATTAAGGCGTTTTACGTTGCTGAATAAATTTTATTTTGGATTGTGAGTTTTTATTCTTTGTATTGGAGTTACAAGATGCGTATTAACGCTGCCTTCTCCATTGGGTCCAGCAACAGCCCCAGCTGTCAAATGAATTAAAAACCACCTCTGGGCTGTAACGTAACAACTCATTTTCTTGCCTGGATAAAATTCATATTGGTATAGTGAGTCTCTACAGTACCTTGCGAAATAGAACCACATGGTCCCTTTTTCAGCAGCAGCTTCCCAAACGGTTATATATATAATATAATAAATACTTAATTTATATATATAATATAATAAATACTTAATTTATATATATAATATAATAAATACTTAATTTTTTGAGGGGGTGGGGGTGGGTGGAGATTGGAAGTCTTTTTACATTACAAAATAAAAAATTCCAATTATTTGCTATTTTTTTTAAATTTTGCTTGCTCTTTTTTTCGTAATTTTTAACTGCCCTTTTCCTATTTCCTGGACTCAAAGGTGCCCCTTTGAAGGACATCATGTTTTTTGTCAATTTACTGGGAATATGCTACTCTTGGCACCAAGCAATGGCTTTTTTGTAAGATTCCAAAGATCTTCCCGCTGGGGAAATCTAATTAGGAATCTCATGGTTCTAGCGTAACTTCACTTACCACTTTTTGTCCAAAACCACAAAAAGCTGCTCTCACAACAAAGTCATTGTTTAAAATAAGATTAACATATTGTTTCCTTCTGGATCTTTCGTTTCAGTTCCTTCTGCATATCCACCAAACGTAACTATTCAAGTATCAGGTCCCAGAGAGGCATTCATTCGATGGGAGCAGATACCACAAGAGCATCAAAAAGGGTTTTTATTGGGCTATGCCATTGAGTATGCAATACTTGATACCTTAACTCTGAAAAAGAAACGTGTTACATGCCCTGTAAACCAAAAGATGATAAAGTTAATAAACTTGAAGCCTTACTCTAAATACATTTTTGAAATTGCTGGTTACACAATAGCTGGTGATGGCCCCTTTTACTTTTCATACTTCAAGACACCGGAAGATGGTGAGCATGACATTCTTTTTTGTTTCTTTTGGTATATGATGGAAGATATCCTTCATGACAACTTACGTACATTTCACAAAAAATGTTAGGCATGAAAAAACATATAGTTAGTGAAATATTTGACCTAACTACAGAGTCATATTTTAAAGCACTGCAGATTTAAATTAGCACCTCTTTATCCATTGTGGAAAATGAAGTATGCATTTTCCCTTTTAAGCACCTTCGTATGTAAAACAAGATCCAATATCTTAAACTGTATTAATAAAGGCAATTAGCAAGCAATGCTACATTACAGCAATAATAACGCTTTAATTATTATTAAAGTTACAATAGAAATCTCTGATAAAATAATAGATTATAAAGCATTGCTAACTTCTCCTGGAATCTTCCCATGCTTCAGAGATAGTCCCAAGTAAACTGTTAGCTCATACATTGTATTTCCCAACATCATTTGGAAAATACCCTCTTCGCTAGTACACCATATATGGTTGTATTGATATGAAGTTTTTTTTAGTAGCTAAGAACCATACAAGGCAAAATACCACTAAATGTATATGCAACTGAGAAGAAAGGACTGAAAAATAGAAAAGGAAAAGGGGAAAAATAATGTTAAGACAAGAGGTAAGAGTTAACCTATTAAAAACATTCACGTAATATGTTGTAGGAAAGCACATAACACCCAAAGCGTTCCACAATCTTGCAGGACAAAATCTACAATTATTGGACGATTTAGTACAAGATGGGATCAAAGCTGTATGAGGATAAAGATGTCGAGAAATTCGAGTCCCATGAAATGCAACAAACTGAGGCTGGTACCAACGAAAAACACTCATGAGAACACTACCTATGATAATACTAATAAATTTTTGACCAGTTATTCAAGAAAGAGAATGAAATTGAAGTTGTTAAGTATCAAACTAAATTTTTAATAGATTATTTTGTAAACTGTAGTCTTTTTTACGTCAATAGGCATTTAAGTACGTTACAGCAGCTGAACATTTTAGTTTTAATATGGTATTTTAATGCCTTTTTTAAATTTTCAGTAAAAGTCTTGGATATGAATAAAATATTGTTGAATTATTTTGCAATTTTCTCCAGCTCCCGAGGTTCCTCCAGGTAATTTGTCAGCCCCAACATTATCTTCTTTATATTCAATTAATATACAATGGAGAACTATCGATTTCCACCTCTTGAATGGTGTTCTTCGAGGATACACAATTAGCATTCGTTTGATTGAAGAAGCATCAGAGCCAGTTATTGACAGTAGAGAAATCCATTTTACAGTTGATCCATATAGTTTGAATAAAGTTGTTGGAAATCTTACCAACTATGCTAAATATGAAATCAAGGTTAGAGGATTTACTGGAGGTGGAGATGGTCCCTGGAGCAAAGCTTTAATTATAGGTAATTTTTGCGTGTTTTTTTTTATAATTCTTTAAAAAATTCTTTAAAATTTTGCTTTTCTTATCTAAATAGCTCAAAACTAGACCATGATTCTCAGAACGTTGAAGGTGTGTGAAAATTTCCATAAGTAGAGTAATCTTCTGCAAATTGATATTTTGAATTATTTCTAAATTTCAAATTCTGTGAGCCTTGCTATTCTTGTAAACTTGTGTTTTACAATATAGTATATATATAAATGGTGTCAAGTTCCAAGTGGAGGGAGTTATCTGGTGTCCTGTGTGACAAGAAGATCCCGAAGAAACTCAAGGTACGGGTTTACACAACAGTCATTCTCCCTGCGTTGATGTATGGATGTGAGAGCTGGCCACTAACGGATAATTTGGCGAATAAGATCAGCGCCTGTGAGATGAGAATGATAAGGTATTGTCTACAGATCAGTCTTGAAGAGCACAGAAGGAATGAGGAAATTAGGAAAGAAGCGGGAATACCATCAATCACGGAGTTGATGAGGAAGAAACGTCTGGCGTAGTTCGGACATGTGAGCCGTAGGGAAGAGGACTCTGACTTGAGAAGATCTTATGAGATGCAGATGAGTGGCAAACAAAAGTGAGGTAGACCCAAACATAGGTGGGAGGATACCATAAAAAAGGACCTGCAAGTGTGTTGCCTACAGAAGGACGATACTCTTGACAGGATATAATGGAACGGAGTAGTGAAGCGTTGGCCTGCACCCGCTATCCGAACAGGAGACGGCGGAGAGAGGTGAGAAAGGTGAGAAAAAAGTTC
>RDPX01000659.1:19007-37344 GCA_003991215.1 Morbakka virulenta
TTATATTCAATTAATATACAATGGAGAACTATCGATTTCCACCTCTTGAATGGTGTTCTTCGAGGATACACAATTAGCATTCGTTTGATTGAAGAAGCATCAGAGCCAGTTATTGACAGTAGAGAAATCCATTTTACAGTTGATCCATATAGTTTGAATAAAGTTGTTGGAAATCTTACCAACTATGCTAAATATGAAATCAAGGTTAGAGGATTTACTGGAGGTGGAGATGGTCCCTGGAGCAAAGCTTTAATTATAGGTAATTTTTGCGTGTTTTTTTTTATAATTCTTTAAAAAATTCTTTAAAATTTTGCTTTTCTTATCTAAATAGCTCAAAACTAGACCATGATTCTCAGAACGTTGAAGGTGTGTGAAAATTTCCATAAGTAGAGTAATCTTCTGCAAATTGATATTTTGAATTATTTCTAAATTTCAAATTCTGTGAGCCTTGCTATTCTTGTAAACTTGTGTTTTACAATATAGTATATATATAAATGGTGTCAAGTTCCAAGTGGAGGGAGTTATCTGGTGTCCTGTGTGACAAGAAGATCCCGAAGAAACTCAAGGTACGGGTTTACACAACAGTCATTCTCCCTGCGTTGATGTATGGATGTGAGAGCTGGCCACTAACGGATAATTTGGCGAATAAGATCAGCGCCTGTGAGATGAGAATGATAAGGTATTGTCTACAGATCAGTCTTGAAGAGCACAGAAGGAATGAGGAAATTAGGAAAGAAGCGGGAATACCATCAATCACGGAGTTGATGAGGAAGAAACGTCTGGCGTAGTTCGGACATGTGAGCCGTGGGGAAGAGGACTCTGACTTGAGAAGATCTTATGAGATGCAGATGAGTGGCAAACAAAAGCGAGGTAGACCCAAACATAGGTGGGAGGATACCATAAAAAAGGACCTGCAAGTGTGTTGCCTACAGAAGGACGATACTCTTGACAGGATATAATGGAATGGAAGCGTTGGCCTGCACCCGCTATCCGAACAGGAGACGGCGGAGAGAGGTGAGAAAGGTGAGAAAAAAGTTCCTTTAAGACAGGCTAAAAAGCTTATTAAAGAGTGATTTCTAATGTCAATTTTGCAATAATGAGCAAGTTTTTGAATCTATTTCTTCCAAAAAATTTGATGTCGAGATAGTTGGAAGTTTTACAATAGTGTTTTGTAAGAACTTCCAACTATCTCGACGTCAAATTTTCAGGAAGAAATAGATTCAAAAACGTCGATTATTTTTCTACATTTTAAAGTGTTTATTTTTGTAAAGGCGTTTTGTGAAAAAGGGAAATCTTTTGTTAAATGTTTCCCTCAAATTTTTATCAAACTGACATTGCTCTATTTTCATTGAAGTTCTCTTCACAAACTGATCAGATTATGGAGTAGTTATAAGGTTGGTTGCAAAGGGACTTTAGGGCTTGATCCATCGATACCTTCTGGTCTAGGTTGTAGTAGTTTTCTTGAAAGAATATGCTTCCAGCTATCATTCTTGTTGTTCAAACGTTTTGAATTTGCCTAGAGGAGTCTTGCTTTCTGTTTTGCTGGAAAGTTTCTAATGTGATCCTTTGTTTCAAATGTGTAGGTGATCTATCTGATTCAGACAAATATTGAACTGTAAGTCTTTTATTTATTAGTAACCTCATTAAACGAGTTGCCAACAAGTAACTGCTGTAATTCTTGCAAAACTAGGTATATTTGGTGATGGGCATTACGGACTGATAACCTTTTGACTGTAATCACGGAAAGCATATATAGGTTTATGGAAAAATTTGATGAAGGACGTGTTATAGTTTTGAATATTTCATAGGAATTTTTAAACAGTTGTGGCACATTGGCTTTCTTATGTCTGGAAAAATAAAAGCTAAGGCAAGAAAGTTTCCCAGGTAGTCAAAAGGTGTATCTTTATTCCCTTTTTACAGCTATTAAAACGTTCATCTCATGCACATGTCTAGACAAAACATCAAGGTCAAATAGAGTGAACTCAGAACACAGGGAAACATTCAAAGTCTACTCCAGTTGGAAAGTGTAACTTTTCAAATATAAAAAGTTATATTATGGATAAAATCAATCGGTCAAAAAAGCGTAAAAAATTCACAAATATTTTAATCTATAATAATAAAGCAAGAACAGAGTATAGTTACTTAGTTCTCAATACAAATATGGTTTACAAACCAAGCCTAACAATAGGCTTAATGACATGAGCATATTTTGATGCCTTGTCAATAGTAGAAATTAAGTAAGAAACTCGTCATACAAACTCTTAGAAATACAAATTATGAATGGCTCTGATAATAACCTATTTGGCAGTATGGTCTATAATATTACGAATTCCGTTATCTGTCTTACTAAGAAACCATTTTGTAACCACCCAATATCCCACTGCAGACTTAAGCTAAAATCATCGTACACAAGAACAACACATTCGATCACAAGACCTCCCTGTTTCTTGAACGCATTAGCCACAGCAAGTAAATTACCCATTCCATTTTAACATCAGAAGACACTTTTGACAAAAGAAGGGGTATTAAGAATACCTCAGCTGTAGAGCCATATTAGACGTTTGGAGGCCCAGTGCCTCGAAATTAACATGGAACAAAATTCGATTCTGCAGGTCCTTTAATGGATCAAAGAGCTCATAAATACAAAGCGATCCAAACCTCCTTTTACATGTGAGCATTTTTGTTAATTTCCTCCTTCTAAAGCTATCCTTTAATAAATCTACAGCAACATTAAAATGTTCAGCAGTCAGAGTTAGTGCTGCAATAGTCTGTTTGGTATCACCTACTGAAAGAGATTGTATATAGATAAATTAAGTAATGTGCTCTATGTCAGTGTCCAGAATTGAGGCCTTAAATTTGTCCCAAAAGGTTTGCCATTCTGTCGCTTTCTCAGAAAACTTAAATATTCAACTCCAATTTGGACAGTCCCTTGCTGGTCACACTTGCCATTGATCCATAGTCACTAATATTTTTTTCTGAGGGAGTCAGTTTCTTCACCAAACTTATAACATTGTCCATGCTGCATCTCCTAAACTCTACTATATCAGCAGCCTTTTCTATGCTCCTTTTTACCTTCTCAATTGTTAGGGGTCTCTTTAAATCTATTTGTACATCTTCAAAAGCTGCTGACGTAGTGTTGAAACCAACTAATGCATTTTCCACTGCCATACGATCAGAATTTTCACTTGTAACAATTCTGTCTAATTTATTAACAGTGCGTGTTAGACAACGTCTTGCAGCTGTCCTATTTTTCAGCAGTTTCAAGTCTCTTAGGGTCCAGTACATCACAGTTAACTTTGGTTAATGAGTGTAAGTGATCCTTCAGCCAGGTCTAACAGTATAGCAATAAAGGATGTTGCAACTCCTGTATATTGCATCTTACCTCTTCAAACCTTAAAATGTAATCTTTACCCTCGCTTAGAAGTCACTTGCAGTGATCATAAAAATCCATATGACACTAAATGCACTTATGGTGTTTCGGGTCATTAAATTGCTAGATTGTATATACCTAGCGATTTAACTATAAATCTCACAGAAAATGACTAAAAGCAAAAAGCTGTATCATTCTGGGTCTGGACACCAATGTAAGAGAATATATAAGACGATTAAGGCTGGGATATCTGGAAAAATAAAGAGTAAAAAATGTAAATTTCCCAGGCAGCCAAACGGGATGACTTTCCTTTTCACATCAATCAAAACTTCTTTCACATCATCTGTACATGCTCAGACAATATATTTTGATCAAATATTGGGAACGCAAAGCAAAAACAAATATCCAAAGTCTTAACTTTCTTGTTAAAGACTAAGGAAAAATAGATTAAACATTGTGACTCTGGTCATTTCTTTACCATAAATGTCATCTAACAATTGTATAATCTATACTACTAATATACTCTTTACCATTAGTAATATATTTACCACTAATAATACCTGTTCCACTAATATTATCTTTACAATTAGTATTACCTTTACCACCAATATTATCTATACCACAAATAAAATCTTAAACAAATGTATTATCTTTACTACAAATATTATATTTACCACTAGTATTATCTTTAACACTAGTATTATTTTTACTACCAATATTTATCTTTATCACTAATATAATCTTAACCACTAGCATAATCTTCACCACTACTATTATCTTTACTATTAATAAAAGCTTTACCACTAGTATTATCTCTACCACAANAATACCTGTTCCACTAATATTATCTTTACAATTAGTATTACCTTTACCACCAATATTATCTATACCACAAATAAAATCTTAAACAAATGTATTATCTTTACTACAAATATTATATTTACCACTAGTATTATCTTTAACACTAGTATTATTTTTACTACCAATATTTATCTTTATCACTAATATAATCTTAACCACTAGCATAATCTTCACCACTACTATTATCTTTACTACTAATAAAAGCTTTACCACTAGTATTATCTCTACCACAAATATAATCTTTGCTATTAATATTACCTTTACTACTAGTATTATCTTTATTGTTAATATTGTCTTTAGCACTTATGTTATCTTTGCCACTAAGCTTATCATTACCACTGATGTTACCTTCACGACCAATATTATCTTTGCCACCCATTTAATAATTACTCATTTGCTTTTTTATTACCGCTGATAAGACCAAAATAAAGGTTAGAATCTAAATACTTTTTCTTTCTCTTTTTTTGCTCTAAATAAAGGATATGCATTCTAAAAATCTGAGAGGTTTGCTGAAGGTGCCTTGTTTAGCGGGGGTTTTTTTGCTATCTGTCTTATCAATCACTGAATTCTGTCTATTTAGTCTAATACTGTAGAAAGTAGTCTATAGACAATTATTAGACCATCATTCAATGACGATGACTATGTTTTATTTACAGTTGCTTAGATATGTCGATATATGCAAGCTTCATTACAATTACTGAAGATATAATAAAGAATCGTAAGATGGTGCAATGGTCATGCTGTTTCGGTCAATTTCTGGCCAGTAATTGATACAAATTTAGTATCAGCACTTGAACAGAAAACTGCAATACACGGAAGAGTTACAAAAATTGAAATAACACAAAATTGACAACGTTTAAAAATCTCAAATTGCTGATACAAACCGTAAATTGATATCAAAACTATACCTCATATTTATATCAAATACCTTGATTAGTTTTGTACATCTGTCAAATATCAGTAAAAGTGGTAATGCGTCTTCAGACGTGTATATACTAGCAAACAATAGTTTCATATTACACCAATTTTAACTACAGCTATTGTAAACTACGTTTTTATTTGCTCAGTTTTGTGGATCTACATACACAACAGCAACAAACTAGGAAATTTGAAAATAACGAAGTCCTTATATATATATATAATATGTATTATATATATAATATATATGTATATATAATATATATATAATATGTATTATATATATAATATATGTATTAAATATATATATACATGTATTATATATATTTATATATACAAACCAAAGGGACGACAAGTGAAACATACCCTCGAAGAATGGAAACAAAAAAATATTTTCAATCAATAATTCAATACAAAAATGCATGGCTATCAACAGAAGAAAAATATCTATGAATCCAGTAGAAGAGAATAAAAAGTTTTAGAAGCAAATAGCTTTGTCAACAAAAACCAACTATAAGTGACGTTTTATCTTTTTTTTAAGTGTGAAGGTATATCGTGTTACGTAAAAGAGATGGTTTTGATATTTACTAATTATTTATAACCATTATTTATTGTAAATCTTCTTCTTTGTCTTTAGGCTGTATCCCCATAGGGGTCACCACCGCGGATCAGCCGTCTCAAGCCTGTTCTGTTTGTCACATCAGCATCCCTCGCACCAACAGCCTCAATATCTATGTCAATCACGTCCTCCCATCTTTTCCTCGGCCTCCTTCTTGCCCTTCTGCCGGGTACTTCATAACTCAGTACCCTCTTTCCTACATAATCTGCATCACGTCTTGCTATGTGCCAGTACCAGCGAAGTCTTGACTCCCTCATCTTGCCCCTATTTTCCTGATATGGGATGTTTCTCGAATGTGGTCGTTAGGAATTCTGTCTAGTCACGTCACAACTAGTGACCACCTCATCATGCGCATTTCAGCCATTTCTAGATTCCCTTCTTGTCGCTGGGTGGTAGCAACAGTTTCCAGACCATACAATAGAGCTGGACGCACTGCCGTCTTGTAAACTTTTCCCTTCATCCATGATGATATTTTCCTACCACAAAGTACCCCTGTTACCTTCCTCCAACTATCCCAACCGGCCTACACTCTCCTCTTTACTTCGCTATCATACTTTCCGTTTTCTTGTAGAGTTGACCCCAGGCACTTAAATTCGCTCACTTTAAGGATTTACCTATTCCAATTACTCAATGGTTAGCCAATAAACATGACTATGAATAGATATTTGCAATGAAAATCTGTGCATTATTTGTGTTGATAGCTTGAACAAAATAAATATAGATCCACAAATTTCCTAATAACTCATTAACTACTACGAATACAACTGCATAATTAATAGCACCTTAATTATTTTCGCCAAGCTTGATTCGTGCCAATTTTCATGGTCACAGCTTGCCCGTGCGCCCAAAAGTGCCGCTGAATGAACACTCGCCACCTGGTACAGGGTAGAACATAACATTTTGACGGAAAACTGCACCTTCTGCTAGGCTGGAGACAACTTCCCTCTTGCTAATACCTAATGAACACTAAGAGAAAAGTATTAGTACCAGGGTCGTCTTTTCTTAGTTGTAAATACGGTCATAAAATCCATGTTGGAGGAGTTTTGTATTTTTCATAGGTTGTACTAATTTGAGTTTTTTCCTTTACTCAGAAACTTGTAGATGTCCTGAGAAGCTCTACACTGTATATTATAACCGACCACCATATGCATTTCAATTGGATTTGAAGCCACACGGACTATTTCCACTGTTTTTACAAAACTTAGCCAAGGCTATATGTGGCACCTGTAAACTGTACTCTTCTGTAAAATTATCGTATTCCGGAACTAAGTCAGGCAGACCATCTTTAGTATCAAATGAAAACGCAATTAAATTAAATATTGGTAGTGACACACATATTGGTTTTCCCATCTACGGCCGCACAGAAGTAACGAGAGTACTTGGTGATTTAGCTTTCATATCACTAATTAAGTCTCCAGGAGCTGCATATGTTGTTTCAGCTGAAAGCTCAAAACCAAATGTGAACATCATATCAGCTATTTTCAGTACTTGGCCAATGATAATGATGATTGTAGCACTGGCATGGATTTTTGGAAGTCTTATATGGTTTACAGTAAGTAGATACTAAATTGATATTTTCCTTTAATACAAGACATTTGGATGGTACTAAGTAATAAAGTTGTTTCAGTAGGGGTTTTCCAGCTTCTGTTATGCCCTGAAATCCGCACGCAAAGGTACCACGCAGATTTTATCGGACCATAACTGTAGGACGTTATCGATGTTATGCTCATGTCTGGGGGCTGCCAAGTCATGACAGTCTTCTGTGAAATGCGTAACTGGATATGGGCTCATTTGACATAATGGGTACAAGTCTGTGTGGTTGTGGTCTATATGGTGTTTGAGGTATTTAGTGGCTGGTGATAGCCGGAGAGAAGTCGTGACAGGTGTACTCTCTCCGACCCTAAGAGCTGTGTGTTTGAGCTGTGTGTTTGAGCTGTGTGTTTGAGCTGTGTGTTTGAGCTGTGTGCAATTTATAGTGGATGGAGGGTAGATTCTAGCATTTTGTTGTTGGGGGAGTTGTTGAGTGCTTGTCTGATGAGGTGAGTGTTGATGTATTTCTTATACTCTGTGATCTTTGAGTGGTGGTCGTATGGAATATAATATGTTGGTTTTAATGTCTGTGTGTTGTGTTTGCTATTTGTCTGTGTTGGAGGCTGATCTAGGAAATAGTATGGGCTGTTTGCCTTGTTTGTGACTAATGCCAAGAATTGTATGCCCGTCATGTCCAAGTGTTATTTGACTGTAAGAACCTCGGCGAGCAAGTGTTCTGTGGACGTGGATTGTGTACTGCTTAGGGTAATTCTGGATGTGGTATTTTGGATCATTTGTAATTTGTTAAGTTCTGTGTTGAATATGGGTGGGTGCTAGGAAGGGCTGTTATAGTCTATTATGGAGGGAATGTATTGCTTGTATACTAAAATGGGGTGTTGCCTTGTGTTGTACTAATGTTGCGGTTGTCAGTGTCCTTAGTACTTTTTAGTCTGGGCACGCATTTTGTGATTATGTGCTGATATGTTGGGGAAATGACTTGGAAGTGCTGCAAGTGTCTCCAAGGGCTTTTGCTTTGCATTTTTACAGAATGGTGGTGTCGTTCAGTGTTGCTGTGGTTTTGCGCTGTTGTTTTTTGTTGTGAATTGTGAGTAATGTGTTGGTGGATTTGGAAGGTGCTACCTTTATTCAATTTTGTGGAGACCAGTTTTCAAATTATTTCATGTATTTTTGTAAAGCATGCATTTTGACTTAAGTGAATTGATATTATTATTAGATCGTTTGTGTATGAGGATATGTGTATGTTGTTTGGTGGTGTCGATATGCCATGCAAAAATTTAAAAGTGTTGGAATTATAAGAGAATATTTTGGTACTCCGTTGGAAATCTTTGGATTTTGGTTGACTCACCGTCGTTATGTACAAAATCTTCCCTGTTTGCTAAGTAGTTGGTGAGCCAGCGTTAGATGTTATTTTGTGGTGATGTGTTGTAGATTTCATTAAACGAACTTTTTTCTGGAGATGGCATCAAAAGCTTTACTTGCGTCTATTGTGATTAGCAGCGTACGCTGTGGAAGTGATGAAGCGTCTTGATTTGAATGTGTTCTGTAACTGTATTGTGTAGGTGCCAGGAGTATAATATGTGGTGTAGTTTTAAGTAAGATAAGGCGTTTTACTACTTTGGATGGTGTGCAGAGTAGTGTCATAAGTTCTATGAAGCAGCTATTGGTGGTTTAATTAGGTAGTTTTATCCGTTGATATAAGAAATAAACTTCTTTCCCTTTCTTATTAAGAATTCTGCTAGAACAAATGTTCCGTCCTATCTCAGCTTGGACCAGAAAGTTGAATATCTGTTGCCCTTTGACGTATGACTGTTACATACGTCAAAGGGCAACAGTGCTATAAACCCAAGTCCAAGGACTTGGGTTTATAGCATTGTTATATGGAAATTGTACATGGGCCTCCATAGATTTTAAAAGGAACATAATGTATTGCCACTAGAGAGGAAATCAATACTGGAAAAATGTATAGTCTATACTTTCCCCTCCACTCCCACTACCTTCAATGATTTCATGCAGCCAGGCACGATGAACAGGAGGGATGTCTTGGATCTCCATTTTGATTTTATCATTGAGAACATCCAATGTGGCTTGTGCTGCCTCGTTCTTGGTTCCTGTTCTGAACAAAGGCAAGCAATAAAAGTTTTTGACCGAAACAAGCATTATTTTCATAGCAATATTCAAGACTATAAAACAAATGCTAATTGTGTCCCTGGGCAAAGATGCCAGGAAGATGGAGTAGGCCAATTTATGTTGGTACTGACGTAGAATCAGATGAGATAGTAGCTTAAAAACTTCGATAGAGAAGTACAACAAAGGAAAAATTAAATGGATAATATTACACTCTATGAAAGTATAGTTTCATCGAGGATGAATCCAGTGAATGACTTCCATGAAAATGCTTGTATAAACTGAGTAACCTTATATTAGTAATAATTAGAGTAATTTTCCTATAACATCACAGGCTATAATACTTTGAAAATACTATACTCAAATAATATATCTACTGAAGCCATTTCATAACTAGGATCAGTGGTTCTAAATAGACTTACTGTTCTGTCAGTTTTTAATCGAAGTAGTTAATTAGTTTTTGAGAGTCCACTGAAAGTTTGTCATCTATAAATATTTTTGTTGCTACAAAAACCAAGTGATTTTATTCACTACCAGAAGTGGTTGTTAACGGATCAGTTATATGTAAAAAGCGTCTGAGGAAATTTCATATTCAAAACAAATGCAAATTGTACTTTCCACTAGCAATATGAACCCTTCCAGTCAAATTTAAGTTATGAATTCAGGCTCATATGGTTTCATTTACGTTTTAGGGATTATGTGACATTCTTCTCTTTTATTTTATGATTCAATTTAATGATTATTCATTGCATCTTATATTCAAAGACATGAAACAAATAGTTTCAATGTTTTTAACCAGTAAGAAGATCTAGCTACTTGTGATTATAGAACATATCATCAGCTTTAATTTCTCTCCTCTAAAAGATGTTTTAGAGGAAGGGGTTTTAAAATTTTCCAAGCCTACTAGTGGATATCTTTTTCCCTCCACAACAGGACCAGTTTGAAAATCCTGAGTTTCATACTGGTAGTTATCTCAGAGGCTCCTTACAAGGTTTCTGGTGGGCATTTGTAACCATGACAACAGTTGGGTAAGTAACCTTCAAATGTCTTAACATTTTAAATACCTCTCTGTTTATAACTAATACGAATAACTACAGACAAAAGTACAACTAACGAGAAAAGCATAATAACAATCATCATTATAACTTTGTGATAATAATTTGAAAATCTTCATGGAATGTTAGATGAAACATGCTTAAAGCCTTGTGATTTGAGCATTGCCTCAAGTAGAATAATTTTTGCCAGTTGTCTTAACGTCACACACCAAATTTGAGATTGCAAAGTGTAAAGCTTGTATCACACGATGTCTGGAAACTGAGAATGATACTGCTTGACGAATTTCAAGAAACAAGCTTGTCAAGGTAAGCGAAACCAAGAAAGGATATTTCTCGGGGCAACCTCGTCAGGGTGATACCCCTTGTACCTCAAAAAACATGAAGCGGTGTTTTCTCCAATAAGCGCAGCGCCGTTAATAAATTTGCAAAGCTTATTTTTACCGCCTTTATTTCAAGGCGGTGCTTATTTTAAATCAGGGATTATTTTGTAATTGATGAAAAAAATAACTCCAGCATAATCAGTTTATTAAAATTTTACATCAATATTATAATCACTGTCTTCATCCAAAAATTGATGTGCTCAGCTGCACGTTTTTTACCAGAAGGTTTTGGTTGAAATAGGTTCTCGTTCAGTGTGATCTTTTAACAAATAAATACATTTTAGACAAGGTGTCTTCTCTATGAAACAATAAATTAAATTGTCTTGCATTGTATATATATTGTATCTTTAAACATATCGTATATATGTTTTATAAATATACTGTATACATGTTGTATATATATATTGCATATCCATTGTATATATATTGTATATGTATTGTAAATATTTGGTATATATATTGTATATATGTTGTATATATAATGTATAAATATTGTATATATATAATGTTTAAATATTGCAGAGTTATTGTATATACATTGTATATATGTTGTATATATATTGTATATATAGACAACATATATTGTATATCTATTGCAGATATATTGTATCTATTGTGGATGCATTGTGAAAAATTCCAGATCCATTGGTTTTCTTTCCCGTGATCTTAAACAACGCCCCTTACATAAAATAAATCAATGTGCAATCCTAATCTCCACACTTTTTGACGGATATCTTCCATAGCTATCCTTACCAACTCTCAAGTTATGACCCAATCAGATATAAGTTACGCCAATTACTCCTACGCCTGATACTTTGCATTTCTGTGACTAACCATTATTATATTATATTATATTATATTATAAACGAAAAATATTATAATATAATATAATATAATATATATATATTTATATTATATTATATTATATTATATTATATTATATTATATTATATTATATTATATTATATTATATTATATTATATTATATTATATTATATTATATTATATTATATTATATTATATTATATTATATTTTTCGTTTTGGTTTAACGTTATTTTTTCCTAGTGCCTTTGGCTCGGACAGTGCCCTTCGTTGGGAAACGTATTTTGCATGTGAGGAATTATTTGAGCATTATATTATATTATATTATATTATATTATATTATATTATATTATATTATATTATATTATATTATATTATATTATATTATATTATATTATATTATATTATATTATATTATATTATATTATATTATATTATATTATATTATATTATATTATATTATATTATATTATATTATATTATATTATATTATATTATATTATATTATATTATATTATATTATATTATATTATATTATATTATATTATATTATATTATATTATATTATATTATATTATATTATATTATATTATATTATATTATATTATATTATATTATATTATATTATATTATATTATATTATATTATATTTTTCGTTTTGGTTTAACGTTATTTTTTCCTAGTGCCTTTGGCTCGGACAGTGCCCTTCGTTGGGAAACGTATTTTGCATGTGAGGAATTATTTGAGCGGATGCCATTCCTAACACCAACCAAGGATTCTTCTTTTGTTACGTTCCAGTTTTTTCTCCCGCTTGAAAAATCGAACCTAAATCTCTTTGTTATGGTACACCTGTACTAATTATTACGTAACGGCTCCTGGTTACTAGTACAATAAAACATCTTTTATTTCTGTTTACTGTTGCCTTGCTTATTTTAGATACGGCGATTTCTCACCCAGGAGTTTTTCCGCTCGTTCAATTGCAATGATATGGAGCTTGATTGGCCTGATCATGGTTGGAATCTTTATTGGAGCGGTAACAACATTCCTTACAAGTTCAGTGTCAAAAGAAATCAAGTTGTATGGTGCACAGGTGGGTGCTAGATATTAAAGTAATACCTTTTGTAAATTGAAAATGTTGGATAAAGAATATACCATAAACTTCTTTTAATTTACCCCTGTATGTAAACTACATGCTCCGAAGCCATCAGATTTCTAACACAGTAATATTCCTTATTGGAAGTTGATTATCGTGAGAAATTTTTTAACAAAAGAACTTTTTAAAAACCTGATGAATTATTTTTATTAATACTTTTCAACTATAATTTTTCATATAAACTGTAGTAAATACAGCTACACGGGAGACCCAGAAACATACAGAATTGTGAAAATTCAATATCGTTGCTGAATTGGCAATTTAATCCGTTTTATCAGCTTTAAAAAACAATTTATATTTTTTCTCGTCTTCATTCCAAATTCAAATTAATGTTTTTCTATAAAATTATTTTTCTTAAACAAATATTAAAATGTGATAGCTGAAAATAATTTTTTTAAAGGCATCCTCTAGATCATCATTTTGGGAATAGATGTGAATTATTTTGATTCTTGGTGTCCTGCTTCTTCAAAAGTAGTAATCTATTGTCTTAGGCTGAGGCGCATACGGAATCACAGGAAAGATTAACGGAAGAGGAAGAGGAGGAAGCAGGGGAAGGCAGAGGAAAACAGTTTAAAAAGTGCATGAGAGAGAGGACGGGGGCAGCACTATGTGAACTCATACATGCAATAAGAGAAAGAGAGACATAGCACGTTATGGCAGCCAACGTCTGCCACGATATGGCACCTTGACGACGGCAACGATTTGCAAAATGGAATACACACTTTCTAGGCAAATAGAGTCTTATAATTATGAAGCCTAATTATATACAATACCCCAGAAATCCTACCAATGGTGACTGGGGCATTCTGTTTTTGGGAGACCAAGTGGTAACTGAAACATGCCACATTCTTTTTGAAAGTAATGTTATCCTGACATCCATTTCTTATAGTATTAGTAATGCAATTTTGACGAAGTGTATAACTTTAATTTCTTTACGTAGAGTTGCATACAAAAAGATATGTAATATTGTAAAAGAGAGTCAAATCTTTTTCTTTTACAAACACGTACAATTACTGATCAGAACATACTGACATCTGGTAATAGAAAAAAACACTATAGAACAATAGCAAGCAAATAGTAACAATTGGGAATTCTACTCTTTTGAGGGAAACAATCTCAAACGAATTTTTCATTTATATAAGTAATTTCCTGATGAATGCAAGTGTCAAAATATTAGAATAAATATTCAAACTTCTGCTGTGATGTAATCTGAGGCATGATAATAATGTAATTTGTACCATTCGAATGAATTAAGAGGAGGAATTTTCTGTATTTTTCAATTTTTTAGGTTTCTGCCGTAAATAAATCCTTTGAACATGGCTTGGGGATTCGAATGAATGCCAAAGTTAATACAAGTAAGTCTTAAATTTCTATTTTTTCAAATAATGGCTTGAGGACCTGCATAAGATGTGGTTTGTTGATTGTATTAGCTCATCGCGGGGGCATTCAGTGCCAGCTGTATGATTCCATCTCTAGAAGTTATCCCTTGTCCTATCAATGTTTCTTCTGCCTCTATTCAAGGTAGACAAATGGCTTCAAATAAAACACATGAAAAAATTTTTTTTCTCAAGTGACTTGTCTCTGTTTTTTGCTACCAGTGGCTATGCTGTTGGGTTTTCCGACAACAAGTCATACGTGCTGTATTTGATTTTATGATTTTTAGTTTTCACCCCGAGCTTCCTCGCCTTTCTTTCCATTTGAACTTGAAGCAGTTCCTCTTTCTTGTTGCTTTACAAGTTCTCTAAGAGGGGAGGATTATTTTGTGGAATTTCCCCACTTTCTGAAATTTTTTCATAAGTTACTATACACATGGTGGTGATGGTACATACATATAATTATAGTTACATATAATTATTAATTATAGTTATAATTATAATTATAGTTACATATAATTATAGTTACATATAATTATAGTTACATATAATTATAGTTACATATAATTATAGTTATAATTATAGTTATAATTATAATTATAGCATAATTACACAAATGCAAAGCAACACAAAGGAAACTCAATGCAAACGGAAACGCTTACAATAAAGGGGCATACAGCGCATATTTTTTTATACAGAACAAATGCAACGCTAACTCATACTACACAAAGCAAACGTAAACAAATGCTTCAAACACAAACACAGATAATACAAAACACATTAAGATATTATGTTTTTGAGATATTGCGACGCAGGAACAACTATGATAGCAACTGTAAGATGGTATTTTTACCATGAACTCTACTCTTTGGTTCAGTTTACAATAAAAAAACTGTTACTTGTAAGTCAAAGACGTATTGTAGCAAGAAAGTAAAGCGTGTTGGATTTCTTAAAATTCATAGTTGTGCTGGGGTCCAGGTGAAGACAGTCCTTTTTGCAGCTCAATATAAAATGTTGTTATTCTCTTGAAATAAAGCTATCCAGTTCAAGTAAATCTGTTATGCCTCAAGGTAAAGTATTTATACATTCCGATCTTGGACTTAGCTTTAATAACTTTAGAAAAGAAAGGGTTTTATAAAAATTGCAATCGATTTTAACATTACTTTTGCCAAATTTTGAAGTAAAAAAGAAACAAATGCAGTATATTAATTACAATATTATTTTTCTTTCCTCTTCTGTAGTAGGCGGCTTTCTAATATACCTTAGTTCTTTCCCGAGTACCCTTTTTTTGTATGGCAACATTTAAAAGGTTGATAGAAGACGTCTGGAAAACTTTTTTTACCTCCAAGAGGCCNTATAGTTACATATATTTATAGTTACATATAATTATAGTTACATATAATTATAGTTACATATATTTATAGTTACATATAATTATAGTTACATATAATTATAGTTACATATAATTATAGTTACATATAATTATAGTTACATATAATTATAGTTACATATAATTATAGTTACATATAATTATAGTTACATATAATTATAGTTATAATTATAATTATAGTTATAATTATAATTATAGTTATAATTATAATTATAGTTATAATTATAGTTATAATTATAATTATAGTTATAATTATAGTTATAATTATAATTATAGCATAATTACACAAATGCAAAGCAACACAAAGGAAACTCAATGCAAACGGAAACGCTTACAATAAAGGCGCATACAGCGCATATTTTTTTATACAGAACAAATGCAACGCTAACTCATACTACACAAAGCAAACGTAAACAAATGCTTCAAACACAAACACAGATAATACAAAACACATTAAGATATTATGTTTTTGAGATATTGCGACGCAGGAACAACTATGATAGCAACTGTAAGATGGTATTTTTACCATGAACTCTACTCTTTGGTTCAGTTTACAATAAAAAAACTGTTACTTGTAAGTCAAAGACGTATTGTAGCAAGAAAGTAAAGCGTGTTGGATTTCTTAAAATTCATAGTTGTGCTGGGGTCCAGGTGAAGACAGTCCTTTTTGCAGCTCAATATAAAATGTTGTTATTCTCTTGAAATAAAGCTATCCAGTTCAAGTAAATCTGTTATGCCTCAAGGTAAAGTATTTATACATTCCGATCTTGGACTTAGCTTTAATAACTTTAGAAAAGAAAGGGTTTTATAAAAATTGCAATCGATTTTAACATTACTTTTGCCAAATTTTGAAGTAAAAAAGAAACAAATGCAGTATATTAATTACAATATTATTTTTCTTTCCTCTTCTGTAGTAGGCGGCTTTCTAATATACCTTAGTTCTTTCCCGAGTACCCTTTTTTTGTATGGCAACATTTAAAAGGTTGATAGAAGACGTCTGGAAAACTTTTTTTACCTCCAAGAGGCCTAGTCATGTATCTGTTACTTGTAAAATGAATGTAGATGTACAGGATTTGGGATCTATACAAAACAGTGGTAAGGTCTCCCATGCTGTACGGACTGGAGACAGCTCCTCTAATCAAGAGTCTTGAAAAGAAGATGCAAATAGCAGAAATGCGTATGCTGAGGTGGTTGCTTGGAGTCACAAAAAAGGACATGATCAGAAATGAAAGGATCAGAGGTGCCATCGGCATACTTCTGATCCTTTCGGTATGTGACATTGCGGGAAAGTTGAGAGAGACACTGGTACGGAAGTATGGACATTTACAAAGGAGGAAGAGGATCACATTGCTAAATGAGTGTTGGCCATTGAGTTACCTGACAGGAGAAAGTAGCGAAGACCAAGGAGAAGATGGAGGGATTGTGTGGGAGATGACAAGAGGGAATTTGGGTTGACCGAGCAAGATACATGTGCACCAAATTGGGCTAGAGGTAGTGTCTCTGGCTATTATGCTGTCAAGCTCCACTCCCTGAGCTATCGACACTGCGCCCTTTCTTATTTTACAATCGTATCTTTAACTTGAATGAATCCTTCCTTTCTTGGTTTCTTATCGTTTTTGTTACCCTGAACCATCCCGTCCAGATATCATTTGAAAAATGACCATTCTAAAAATGTTTTGTTAATGCTATATCATCATCAAACGGAAGGATCATTATAATCATCCGCCGTAGCCTCCCAATAATTCTCCTCCACTTTTCCCGGTCTCTTGAATTATTTAGCATGTGAGCCATTGTCATTCCAGTCATCTCTGATGTTATCCGCTATTCTTGTCTTGCCTTCTACCAGTCCTGCTGATATATTATGTCCAATAGCCGTACTTCTTGCTATGTGAGCAATAAATGTTAGTTTCCTTTTGCAAAAGGGGCTGCAAAGTATTAATCCACTAACCTTTTCTAAAATAAATGCGTTTTCTGTCCAACTGATTCTTAAAATCCTTCTGTTACACCAAATCTCAAACGTTTCGAGTCTTTTTTCATCAGTCTTTTTTATAGCCCAGCATTCACAACCATATGCTGCAATTGGAAACACAAGAGTTGAAAGTATTCTTAGTTTGAATTTAAAAGATATTGAACTGCTATTTACCTAGAGTATTAAGGTATTATCGAAAACCAGTCTGACTGGAGCTATTTATAATCTCTATCGTCGGCATAGCTAGGTATCGTAACACGTAGACCTCCAAGGCAAATATCAGTCCTTTTTGTTTCCAGGAATATAGATGTAACAACAAATACAGAATATTAGAGCTTAAAGCTTGTCACCTTGCTTTACACATCTTAAAATAGCGAGCTGCGTTGAGCTGCCTATAAGTCTTTGTATGGCATCAATAGATTTCTGGTTTGTATACTTAAGATGTACTGAAGAGACAACAGGACTTGAAACACACCCGAATGATCTGCTTCCCGATCTCGACTTTGCAGATGATATTGTATTGCTAGACAAAGATGAAACAGAGGCAATAGAGCATTTTCTGACAGTAGAAACTTCAGCAAAAAGAGTTGGTTTGAATATTAACTATGGAAAGACTAAAGTTATGATAAGAGATGTTGTTGAACCAAGAACTGTGGTAAATGAAGGCAAAGTCTTAGTAGAAGTCTCAGAGAACAAAAGTCTGGAAGTCGTCGATGACTTTAAATACCTTGGTGCCCACTTAGCTGACTGC
>RDPX01000659.1:48694-60684 GCA_003991215.1 Morbakka virulenta
TAAAACACACACAAAAACGCAAATGTATTATATATATATATATATATATATATATATATATATATATATATATATATATATATATATATATATATATATATATATATATATATATATATATATATATGTCTGTCTGTCTCTCTCTCACTCACTCTTCTAGTCTCTTTTGTATTGATGGTGATATTGTCCATCACTCACAACCACATAACACAGTAGATGTTACATAACCTTCCAGTTCCCTCTTCTTTGTAGCTATTGACATTTTGCGATGTTTCAAAATCTTCTTGATGGATCTAAATGTGTTCTATCCTCGACTGCCTCAAAACAAACATATTACACTAAAAAGAATCAATGCTTATTCACTTTACCCTTTTTGGACATCCAGAATAACACCACAATCGATTTACTTAGTCACCTGTGTGATGTAAACCAACTGTATATTTGATTGGAGGGGGTTATGATGTGGATGTTAAGCTGAAAACTTATAACTGTACCTCTGTGATACTTGTACGTCTACAGGAAAATCGATGGGTGCCATACTTCGCACATCGGAATCCCTAAAAACAAAACAAAGCAATAGTTTAGCATGAAATAAATGTCACAAGTGAAGTGAACTACGAGTAAAATAGTGGATAGCATTAAACGTCCTCTATTTTGAGTGACGCTTAAAATAATTCTCTGCATAATTATTAAATTATTCATGAAGAAACCTCGAGTAGCAAGCTTTGTAATTTCTAAACAGAATCTGGTCATATTTCATTTCCACTGCATCTCCCCTTTAAAAATATTAACTGGTGCACTCTCTCCAGCTAAAACAACAAAAAAGGAAATATATGAACTACTGGATATCATTCAATCAATACGATCTGGTCTTTGACAAGTGGAAGGCAAAACAACGGAATAGAAAATAAATACTGTATTGGCACATCATAACACGACAGGAAGAAGTAGCATAAAGCAGTAAAATTCAAAACGTTAAAACAAACAAGCTATACAAATTGAGCTATGAAAGATAGGCAACTTATGCATGTGTGTGGATTGATGGGGGCCTGTTATAAAGATAATCATGGAAAATAATATACATAGGGTATACACAGCGACGGGGTAGTACAAATGAAAATAAAAAAAGTAGGTGACAAAGAGAGGTGAAGTAAAATAGTAAATGGTCGAAGTAGGTAATAGCGGCGACAAGGTACGCCATGCACGGGTGTCAAAAAAGGAAAACTTCCACGTGGTGGCGTCTGAAGGTTGACCAGTTAGGTTCTCCTGACTGGTCAGTAACGAATGACCTTTGCTTCAAAGTTGTTCTTCCGTACCATGGAAGAAATCGATCTCGACGTTCATGCGATTTCCAATCTGGTTCGTCGTCGATTTGGAGATGGTTTTTGGAAGTTGTGCCCTTCGGTGAGTAAGTGAAACCTTATTGTTTCCAGTTTCTTTCCAAATCGATCTGCCTTGCTTGAGGGTTAAAGCGCTCTTCAGTGCCGTCGTGGCTGGTATGTGAAAGTGGCACCCAGGAGTAATCCTGAGAAACCTCGTGTGGTAGGATAACAACTGTTGGCTCTATCTCACCAATGAAAAACCAAACAGGAAATGTGCGTCTTGGACGCCCCTGCAGTTGGGAGATATTCCCAGCGCAACCTACGTGCTTGGTCACTGAAACATACTGGGGACGTTGCTACGGGTTCTGGGTACTTACTTGTTCGGTGGTGAGGTGAGGTTGGTTTCTCGTTTCATGAGGCCCGATCAAGCTCATCGGGATGGTCTTCTATTCTGCCTCCAGCAGCTTACACAACACCAACAATGTCATGTATAGGGTGCAACTGATATGGCGCTAACGTCCTGGATTTAAATATTTAATTATAATCACCACATCTGAAGACAAAATATATTCAAAGGAGAAAATGATAAATTATTCCACAGTTTCGCTATGATAACGATTAATGGTAAATAGCTAACCACATGGTGATTGAGGTTATTGTCGTGGTCAGGGTTGATTCCGATTTACAGGACTTTCACTGCAGCAACATATGTAGTACAAATATTCATAAAGCAGTTCGATGCTCAACGCTTGATCTCACCTCGATTGTGAATCAGTTCTGGTAAAAAAAAACGTTTTCATAATTTTGTTGAAAAAATCAAAATTAGCATTTTGAAACCAGTTTTCCTGGATAATGATAGAAACTATTCTATGTGTTATTCCAATGCCCAGCAAATGGAAACTTTGTCTTTTCGCCATAATTTTCCGATCAGTTCTGCTTGTTAATCTCGATGATTTTATATAAGCTTGGTAACAGCTTTCAGTTATTTTCTACCTTTCTGTCTGTCGTGTTCTTCTTTCTTGTCCTTCTTTATTGTTCTTTTTTCTTGTCCTTCTTTATTGTTCTTTTTTCTTGTCCTTCTTTATTGTTCTTCTTCTTGTTGTTCTTCTCCTTGTTCTTCTTGTTCTTCTTCTCTCTCATCTCTTTTTTGATGAGCTTCAAAAAACTGACTACCGGCATAACCTTACCTCTAACAAGTAACAAATAAGTGAAATGAGAAGCATGCATGAATGTTCGTTTGTTAGCTCAGCCCAGGAGAATGATCAGCATTTGTAATGGTTGAACAATTACCCTGACAGACTGAATAGCAAAAAGCTTTTGTATCGTGAGCTACGTACAGATATTTTATGCTTAGGGGAAGGGGAGAGACAAGGAAAATGCTAATACATTTGGGCTAATTACCTTTCTTGCTTCAGTAACGTGGGTCAAACAGTTATCAATCAAACAGAATAGTTGCAATTACATTTAGCTAAGAACTGTACTTCGTTAAATAACCTGGCAAGGCAGATACTCATGATCAAATACTGATGTGATATACAATTCTGGCTTATTTCTTAGGCAATAGCTTCCTCAGAAACTATACTCACACTCTCTCTTTAAACCCTTGAAGGTTGACATTGCCTCCAATGAGGAGAATGTTCCGGAAGAGATGTGGCCTCATAACTAAATGAAAAGAAAAATCAGATTTTCTTAACCCAAAGAAATTACAAAGAGAGATACTTGTTTAAAATAATGTAAAAGCTTAAGGGTAACATAAATACTTAAAACTTGATTTACGGTGGTAACCGAGAAGTAAACAGTCGGTTTAACATGCGAGGTGTTTCCGGGTTGAGCTTTGGTACTACTCCAGAAGTAATTCCATATTACTTTTCTCAGCAAATTTTTGTTAGGAACCTAGTAGTCTCAGATGCCATTTTTGTGCAAAGGGTTACATGTTACCGGCAGGTAACTTATCCCCATTTTCCGGTAATTTGAAATTTTTGGGTTTAAAACCTTGCTGACATTTAAGTGCAGTAGTGGTGACGTGGTACATTATTAGTTCAGTCATTAAGCAGTACCCCAATTTTAATTCCTTATTTTTTTCTTTTTTTTCAGACGGTGCCCTTCAGAGGGACTTTGATTTGGGAGTGAGGAATTTCTTGGTCGGATGCCCTTCCTGACGCTAATCAATGGCTTTTTCTTTTGCAANATCAAAATTAGCATTTTGAAACCAGTTTTCCTGGATAATGATAGAAACTATTCTATGTGTTATTCCAATGCCCAGCAAATGGAAACTTTGTCTTTTCGCCATAATTTTCCGATCAGTTCTGCTTGTTAATCTCGATGATTTTATATAAGCTTGGTAACAGCTTTCAGTTATTTTCTACCTTTCTGTCTGTCGTGTTCTTCTTTCTTGTCCTTCTTTATTGTTCTTTTTTCTTGTCCTTCTTTATTGTTCTTCTTCTTGTTGTTCTTCTCCTTGTTCTTCTTGTTTTTCTTCTCTCTCATCTCTTTTTTGATGAGCTTCAAAAAACTGACTACCGGCATAACCTTACCTCTAACAAGTAACAAATAAGTGAAATGAGAAGCATGCATGAATGTTCGTTTGTTAGCTCAGCCCAGGAGAATGATCAGCATTTGTAATGGTTGAACAGTTACCCTGACAGACTGAATAGCAAAAAGCTTTTGTATCGTGAGCTACGTACAGATATTTTATGCTTAGGGGAAGGGGAGAGACAAGGAAAATGCTAATACATTTGGGCTAATTACCTTTCTTGCTTCAGTAACGTGGGTCAAACAGTTATCAATCAAACAGAATAGTTGCAATTACATTTAGCTAAGAACTGTACTTCGTTAAATAACCTGGCAAGGCAGATACTCATGATCAAATACTGATGTGATATACAATTCTGGCTTATTTCTTAGGCAATAGCTTCCTCAGAAACTATACTCACACTCTCTCTTTAAACCCTTGAAGGTTGACATTGCCTCCAATGAGGAGAATGTTCCGGAAGAGATGTGGCCTCATAACTAAATGAAAAGAAAAATCAGATTTTCTTAACCCAAAGAAATTACAAAGAGAGATACTTGTTTAAAATAATGTAAAAGCTTAAGGGTAACATAAATACTTAAAACTTGATTTACGGTGGTAACCGAGAAGTAAACAGTCGGTTTAACATGCGAGGTGTTTCCGGGTTGAGCTTTGGTACTACTCCAGAAGTAATTCCATATTACTTTTCTCAGCAAATTTTTGTTAGGAACCTAGTAGTCTCAGATGCCATTTTTGTGCAAAGGGTTACATGTTACCGGCAGGTAACTTATCCCCATTTTCCGGTAATTTGAAATTTTTGGGTTTAAAACCTTGCTGACATTTAAGTGCAGTAGTGGTGACGTGGTACATTATTAGTTCAGTCATTAAGCAGTACCCCAATTTTAATTCCTTATTTTTTTCTTTTTTTTCAGACGGTGCCCTTCAGAGGGACTTTGATTTGGGAGTGAGGAATTTCTTGGTCGGATGCCCTTCCTGACGCTAATCAATGGCTTTTTCTTTTGCAAAGTTCCAAATTCTCCTCGACAGCTTGGGGAATCGATCCCCGAACTCTTGGTTACTGTGCAGTGCACTTACCATTAATTCCTTTAAAAGTATCAAACAATTGTGTTTGTATATCTTCTGGGGTAGAGTTGGGAGAGCGATAAAGCGAAGCCACAAAAATGTCAAAATTCGGTAAAATGAGAAAAAACCCGATAAAATGTAACCCTTCGTACTTAAGTGACTTCTGACTCGTAGCAAAATGTTCCCTTCCAATCATACTTAATAACGGTAGTCTATTGCCATTGTAATTATCAATGTTATCAAGAAAAAAATTTTTTTACATGATTCGGTGACATTACATTGAAAACGAATTGGTTGACAGTACAAAACGTGGACAAAACATTGACAAGGGCTATTGGTTGATGTCAGAATGTGACATAAAACATATATATGCATACAAGTCGCCCAGGGTATGACAGTAAACTGCGTCCAGTAGCAAGGCTTGGAAGGGGACCTTCTGAGTTTTGGTGAATGTGGAGCTACCCCTTAATTACTACTGCTCCAAGGTTTAGTCTGACCCAGAGTGATAGCCCCTGAAAGGGTCCCAACTTGGGGATACAAGTGAAGCTGCTGGACGCAGGGCAGTGGATTCTGCATGATGGCGCCATACATGATATAGTTACTTGGTATGAGTGGTATATGCAAAGCTTATGCTTGGCGGATATTCACTTCAACTGTTCAAACGCCAGGGACCTTCCTCCTCGTTAGCTGGAACTGTGAGTAAAGAAAGAACTTAGGGACCTCTACTTTACTTATTATCTCTCCTGTCCACATCTCTAAATGAATCAAGAAACTACTTTCTCATACCGCATTGCCCATCGCGTGGGTTACCAGGGGGCAGGTTATCCAGTGGTTGACCAGGCTGGCAATGAAAAATGGACTACTGCAAATAGTTATTGTAAATCTAAGATCTGACCTGAGAATTGGAACATGGAATGTTAGGAAATTAAAGCAAGCTGGTAAACTAGGGACTATTTGTAGAGAATTAGACAGAAATAAGAAACGAATTCTTGGTATAAGTGAAACAAACTGGAATGAAAGTGGTAGCTTCACAACTAAAGATAACCATCTTATTGTATATTCAAGGAAGAACTGTGGATACATACAGCAAAGGTGTTGCAGTCATACTCGCTAAAGAAATAAAACACTCTCTGATAGGATACACTCCAGTTTCAGACAGAAAAATAAAATTACGAATTCAAGGAAAGCCACATAATCTTAGTATTGTTCAATACTATGCACCGACAAGTGTTGCTAGTGAAGAGGAGATGGATGGTTTTTATTGTGGCTTACAAGAGACCCTAGATTCTATGCCAAATAGAGACATAAAATTGTGATGGGAGATACAAATGCAATAGTCGGAAAGTCATTACATACCGTCGAAACGCAAGGCATGTAAGGATTAGGTGAAAGAAATGCACGAGGCGATGATTATGTTGAATTCTGCAAAGCAAACAATGTAGCAATAACTAATACCCTTTTTACTCACCACCCTAGACACCTACACACATGGACATCTCCTGATGGAAAAACACGTAACCAGATTGATCACATAGCTATGTCCATGAAATGGAAAAGCAGCGTCGAAGACCCAAAGACACCTCCTGGAGCTGATTGTAACACTGATCATCAGTTGCTCATATCTCAAATTAAGGTTCGTCTGAAAAAAAGTAAACCAAGGACCAACTTCTTTAAGATTAGATTTTTCATCAATTGATAACGAATATAGAATCCAGATTTCAAATAAGTTTGAAACTTTATTAAGATGCGAAGAATCGAAAACTCCCGATGCTTAATGGGAAGAGGGGAAAAGGAATATCAAGAATATTGCAAAACGCACAATTGCTAAGAAGAAGAAGACTTAAAACCAGTTGATAACGAATGAAACTATTTTGGAAATAGAAAAAAGACGATTCATTAAAGCCCGAGGGTTCAATACTGACTAGAGACGAATGATGTACAGAGAATATACTTCAAAAATTCAAAAGATGATAAATCAAGAGAAAGTAAGTTACATAAACGATCAATGTGAAGCGATTAAACAAAACTCGATTACTAATACAACCAAGAATCTATATAGAGGAGTGAAAAATCTGACAAAGAAGTTCCGACCAATTGTTGATGCGATAAAAGCTGAAAACGGAAAAATACTTAATGACGGACCAGACATTAAAAACAGGCTGAAATCATTTTGTGAACATCTGTACTGGAAAAATGACAATATCTCTTCAGACCTCCCCAAAATTTCACTTAAGAACATAGAGTTAGAGCCTTCTCCTTTTATTCCGAAATTGAAAAGGCTATACAGGAAATAAAAACTAATAAGTGTGCAGGAATCGACGACACTCCCATAGAACTAATAAGAGAGGGCGGGGAAAATGTACGGAAATTCTTTCATAAACTGATTACTATCATTTGGGAAACCAGCAATTGGCCAGAAGACTGGTAAACTTCTATATTTCTTCCTATTCTAAAGAAAGGAGACACCTTGGAATGTACCAACAATACAACAATTTCGCTAATCAGTCATTGTAGTAAAATTCTCTTAAAAGTAATTGCTGGACGCACGGAAGGAAAAATGAAAGAAGAAATCTCTGAGGAACAATGTGAATTTATACCTGGGAATGGAAGTCGTGACCAAATTTTGAACTTGAAAATGATAATAGAAAACAACGGGGGACGAAAGAAAAATCTTTATCTTTGCTTTATAGATTATCGTTAGTGATGATGATAGATTACCGTAAAGCGTTTGACGTAGTAGCGCAAAACGTGCTCTGGAAAAATATGATGGACATGGGATTCCCAAAGCACATTATACTACTTACAAATGGTTTTTATGAAAAGCAAACAGCTACAAACATAATTTAGCCTCTCAGACTTCTTTCAAATTGAACAAGGTTGTACAGGCAGGAGTTGTATACTATCTCCAAACCTCTTCATATCTTCTATGAACAGATAATGAGAACCGCCCTTGCTGCCTTGGATGGAACTGTTACCATAGGTGGTAGAAAAATAAATAACATACGTTATGCTGATGATATCGTGCTTATATCTGGATCAATGACTGAGTTGACAGAAATGACAACCAGAGTACAAATGGCCAGCACAACATCCCGACTATATCTTAATGCAATGAAAATCACTGCTGACAAAAATAGTTATTACAATCGAAATCTGGTGATAGATGATAAGTGGAGACTGTTAATGAGTTTTGCTACCTAGGAGCAATCTTTACAGACAGTTATGATGACACGAAAGAGATTAAGGAAAGAATTTCCGTACCTAAATATGCAGCTGTTTCCTTAGAGAAGATTTGGAAGAATAAATCCATTTCAGTTAAAACAAAAATGTGAATTCTTAAGTCCCTTGTATTTCCAATCGCAACTTATGGAGCTAAATGTTGGGTAATGAAAGACTGTGACCGTAAGAGAATCCAAGTTTTTGAATTATGGAGCTATCGTGTTAAATGGGAAGAGTTCCGTACAAACCAGTGGATTATTAGCAAACTTGGAAGGAAACCGTGTCTACTACATGATATTAATAAAGAAAAACTCTCTTTCGTTTGGCATGTAATAAGAAATAAGGGACTTGGATATGATCTGGAATGGTATTTGGAAAACGAAAACGTGGAAGACCCAAAATGAGATTTAAGGACGGCATAAAGAATATAACAATAATCAGTATTGCTAGGGCAGTCAGAGAGGCAGAAGACAGAGAAAATTGGTGAAGATTCTGTAGGGATGCCGCGGCAGATCGTGCCAACGATCTAATGTTTCGTGATGATGATGCATACAAGAGGCCCAGAGTACTTGGCAGACAGTTGTTTATTTCACATTGAGTTACACAATGACATTGTGGCTTAATCCTGAGGTGCTGTAAGATGTATGCATCGTCTTTATACTGCTGCTAGCGGTTGACAATATTGTTCACTATTCTGTCTTTTGTATCTTGCTTCCTTGACCTGTTTGGTGGAACCGCATTACGCTTTTAACTGTATTATTGCTACATCGACGTCAGCTTGTTCTCCAATTTCTTTCTAGTACGGTCAATACAGATGCATTATGTTTGTTGCGCATCTGATTAAATTTGTTGTGCCAACCCTCTATGACATTCCAATCTACCGGGAGTAGGGGTAGAATTGCACATCTGAGACCGAGCGGTTCTACCTCGGATGTATATGAATGACGTCGACATAGTCACCATTGTCCTCGAATGGATAGACATCTCGCAATGCGTGAAAAGTTTTCTATGAATGATCCAGCTGTACGAATGCCAGGGATACCATTCAATGCACAAACTCCTTCTACCATCAAGAGAAATATTTCTCCGTTGACTGTACCGTGTAGGGTAAATAGTTGGTAGAAAGTCCCCTGAACTTTTTGAAAGTTCCATCCGCATACCAACTGGACGAAGCAAAAAGTCGTCGAATGTTCGCTCGGTTGCGAAGAAAAATAAAACACTGACCCACTGGTCTATCTTCCGTGTCTGCACTGTGATCGAGAAGGAATTGTTCTCCAGCAAGTGTTAAGTCATAAGGTAGTACCATCTGCTGGTCTGGCAGGGTTGCTGGCTTTTTGTGTAACTCTATGTGAAATAAACATCTGGGTATCCTTTTTTAATGGTAAAGAACCACACAAAGCAAAAAGTCACAAAATGTATGGAAATGTGAAAAGAAAAGAAAAAAAAGGAAAAGGTTGAGACAATAGATAAGAGTTGACCTTAGACTTAAAAGCAACCAAATGACATGGTGAAGAAAAGAACTCAGGAGACAAAAAGTCCAATGAGCAACAACTGTATAGGAAGAAAGAGCGAAAAGAGTTGAACAGGACGCAAAAACCTGAGCTGGTACCAGCAATAAAAGTCTATCATCGTCGTCACCATCATAATAGTAATTATTATAATTGTCACCATCAGTATTATTATTATCACTGGTATCTTTTAATTCCTAATATAAGAAAAAGTAAACACTGAGTTTCCAACAATATGATTTTAATCAAGTGGACAGAGACAAAACGGATGAGGAAAAAATGGGATAAGCATATGACATAGCTATCAATGCTGTACCGTTATGAAGTTGACAAAAACAGTGTTGATCAAAACGATGCCTTCGTTCCATTTTCTTAAGAATTGAATAATAGTAAACATTTAAATTTCAATTCAGCAAACTTTTATCTTTTCTTTTTTTAACGTCATTTTCCCCAGTAACTGGGGCTCAGACGGTGCCCTTCACAGGGACTTGGATTTGGCAGTGAGGAATTTCTTGAAAGGTTTACACTTCCTGATGCCAACCAATGGCTTTTTCTATTGGGAAGTTTCAAAGTCGCCCGCTAGGGGAATCGAACCCGGAAACTCTTGGTTACGGTACAGTTGCACTAGCCATTAAGCCATGGGTTAACGGTTACTGCAACTGAATACAAAAAATAAATTTAAAAAAAATGCTATTAAATAATTGACAACAGATTCTTTTTGACAAGGCCCATTATTGCTTTTAGCATAGTTCTTCAAAAATGGATTATTCCACAGGTCATTTTCCACGGTGGCTCATGTGGTCTAATTAGAGAATAGCTTTGGTCAAGTAAGATGATAAAGTAAATATAAATATGTGTATTTCCAAAGTAATTTAACTTACCTAAAGGTGTCTTTGAAATTGAATACAGGATGGCCTCTGAGATACCCATTTCATGTATGCCTACAAACCAAAAATCAACCACTGCATTAAACAACGACTGGGAGAGGGAAGAATTGAGTTTTGTGAAGTCTGAACACGATCTTACTTGGCACACTCAAGATACCTAGATTCCAGAATTACTGCAAAACCTTCCTGTCATTTGTTTCAACATACTTATCAAATATAAATTTTATTCTTTCTTCTCGGATGAGATTGATGCCAACTTCTCCATGCCTCAAACTCAAAAATAACTCAAAAAGAAACATCACTGCAATGAAACTGGAATCTGATCATACACATCAAGACCTCTCTCCCCTACTTTTATGCGCATGTACAAAAATATAAGAAACAATAGCTTTACTTGTTATAAATATTCCTAAAATAAAAGAAATGATGACAGAAATGATCTCGCAAAGAACGAGTGCCAATAACTCAATTAGTAGAACATGTGGCCACAATAGCAATAGGCACTGCTTCGAACCCAGTTCAATGGACATATATTTTTTACTTTTACACAATTCCATATTCTCTTCATCTACATTATATTATTTCCTAATTTCCTTACCTTCTGTGTATGCTGCGATAAGTTGATCTGACTTTGAAAGGGAAATTGTTGTTTCGTGGGAGACAAAACGCCACATGAATGATAAGGATGAGACGTTTTAAAATAAGAACCTGGGTTAACAACGCACACTCAAGTAAAGGGTATAACTGCAATCCGATCTGAATAGCCACAAATAGTTTGCGTGGCTGAGCATGTGGCCACGACAAGTATAGGCCCTGATTCGAACCAATGACCACCTAAACATATTTTTAACTTTTCTGTATGTATGTACAGCAGATTTTGTTTATTACTATGGAAGCCATGATTCAGATTAGATCGTGCTTACCTATATCTGATGGGTGAAAAAGTGCCTCAGGAACTGCAAATCGTTCATTATTCATCTTTAGCAGCTGAAACAAAATGAAAGATATAGCCATTAAAAACCTCGATGGTCATCAACTTTGGAACGCTTTCCAAGAGCAGAACGCGAAAAGAAAATGTACAGTTCTCTTCTACTATATTACAATTAATAAGTCTTTCCTGGCTTTTGCATAATTCAAATCTAAGTGCAAAGTGTAGCCGGGGTCGAGAAAGAAGTCAGCAACTATTTATTAACCCAGAAACACAAAACAAAAAACGCAAAAACACAAAATACAAAAACATAAAATGTAAAAACAAAATAGAAAACGCAAAAAAACAAAGGGAAAAGACAAAAACAAAAAACAAAAAACAAAAAAGGACGAAATTAAATAACAAAAACCATAAAATACAAATAAGGCAAAACAAACAAGGCAAAACGAAAAGCAAAACAAACAAGGCAAAACAAAAAGCAAAACAAAAAGGAAAACAAACAAGGCAAAACAAAAAGCAAAACAAAAAGCAAAA
>RDPX01000659.1:124803-137450 GCA_003991215.1 Morbakka virulenta
GAGGGTACAAAGTGCTTAGTAGTAAACACTTGAAGGAAAGAGGATGGCCCTCTGCACGTGTACTAAAGTGGTATTCACCCTTGTTCCTGAATTCATTGAGAAAGGTGTGTGACTTTATGTCAATCCTAAAACATTGGAACTCTAAAAAAGGGGTGCCTTTTTAGCACATAGTCAGATATTTTTTTTAAATTGGGTCCTTTAAAAAAACACATGCCCGAAGAAACTTATCTAGCTAACAGCACAAAATTTGACGAAGACTCGTCAACCTGAAAAGAATTATCTTAGAAGTTAAAGGCAGTTTCACACCAAAAAAGTTACTTAATAATAAACTGGATTTAACAACTTATTTCAAAGAGGTCTAAAAATCATTACAAATATAAAAATAATGTAATGGATATCAATGAATAAGGTTGTAATAAAAATACATTCTCAGTAAAAGGACACTTTTATCAGATACTTTTTGGATTCGCAGGGCCAACTGATCGATTTTAAAAGTGGAGGGATCATTTAATATAGTGACTAAGGCCCCCCCACCATGGTTGGGGTGGAGGGAGCAGTAAATTTTAGATCGATTTTAAATCGATTTTAAAAGTAGAGGGATCACTTAATATAGTGACTAAGGACCCTCCACCATGGTTGGGGTGGAGGGAGCAGTAAATTTTAGATCGATTTTAAATCGATGTTAAAAGTGGAGGGATCACTTAATATAGTGACTAAGGCCCCCCCACCATGACTGAGGTGGAGGGAGCAGTAAATTTTAGAAATTTTATACATCCAGATTGTCTAAAACATTAACCAAATTCTTAAAATGCCAATGATGAGACCAGAGGAAAAGCGAACAAGAAGAGCAATATACTAACGCAACATAACGTTTCGAAAATGTTTAATGTGTTTACAATAAAAAAATCAAAAATTTCCAAAATAGTTGAACCTGCCATTCCTGGCATTTACAAATTCTCTCCTCACTTCTGTTCAATTGAATTCATCAGTTAACTCTTTGTGAACGTTCAAGATTGCCAAGGCATTAAAACGTTTGCTCTTCATAGTGGCTCTCAGCCAAGTTTTAAGCCACCTGGCGGTGAAAAACGATCTTTCTGGGGTGCACGATGTTCCTGGGCTAACCAAAAGTAGCTTTGCAATGTAAACAATGTTTGGCATTAGATCCCGATCTGCCTTTCAACAGCCTTTGAGGTCTTTATAAACATCTCTAAAGCAAATGGGTTTAGCCTTCATTATTACACGAAATGTATTACTTTCTACGATTAAATCTTTCAGATCAATCTCATCCTTGTAAATTTCAGCTAAGGGCTCTTCCAGTTGTTCGTCATCTTTGAATTGTTCAGGATTATTGATGACTTCCAAAAGGAGTGACTCGACACTGCAAAGATTTCGTAGCTAGGCTGAGAAAACCTTTTCTTGACTGAAATGGTCATAACATCCAGGACTTCATAATAAATTTGTCTGTAATGCTCTTTTGGGGTCAGTGGGTGGTATGGCTCACTGCTCTCTGAACGTCCAGTCACATTATATAATCGGTCATCTTCCCATCGTTTGGTTACTTTCTTTTTCTTGAAAGTACTGGGTCTTCAACGAAAGTAAATTTAGACGCATTTTTAACAATTGATTCGAAAAAGAGATCAGAAGCTTTCTCATTTCTCATGTTTTCGAAAGTTTTTACTGTTTTCATTGCAGTTGACTTCCCTTCTATCGCTGTCAAACTTTCCTTCTGTAAGGATTTCGAAATATTATTAGTTATGGAATCTACAGTGTACGCCAAATTTATTCCGTAAAAAAACGAAATTTTGTCATTTGAGTCTGACATCCAATCACTCAAGGGTGAATTTCACTGTTCAAGTTTTCTTCCAGGGACAAATTCCAAAGGCTGTAAAGCATCTCGTAGTTGGCAATAATTTTTCGCATGGCCGTTGCTCTAACTGTCCAGCCAGTAGCACAAAGCTTGGAGAGTGATTCGATATTACTATACCGATCATCATCAGCATGCTTATTTCAATATTTTGTTTGATTTCTCCTAGTAGTTGTTCCCTTCTGACGGAAACTTTTACCAAAGTTATCTCACCAGTTGTTGCCATAACATCACCTAGAAGGCGGGACCATTTTGTTGTGTCTTTGACTGAGAGGCTTAGAGTATACCCCTGGCAATGACTCTCGAGTGCTTTCGGCTGAAGCAGTTTAATTTGAGTTGCGACACCACTTTTCATCCCCAGCATGTTACTGGCGCCGTCATACGTTTGTCCACGAAGGTCTGACAATGTGAGGTTGAACCTACATGGAGCATCTTTATCACAGATACGATAGTATCAATTCGTATGTTTGGAATTTCATAAAACCCAAGGAAATCTTCATCTGAATTTAAATCTTCATCAACTCATCGCACACAAAATGATAGTTACTGTTTGTTCGAGACATTAGTATACTCGTCACACATTGTAGAGTACATTTTGCTATCGTTGACATCATAAAGTTTTTTTCTCAAAAACCTGCTTGGCCATTATGTCTAGGAATTCATCTTGAAATGTGTTATGAATGTATTTTTTCGAAGCAACTTCTCCAACAAGGATTCTTTCTCACCCATGGATGTTTCTTGGAACGCAAAAGAAGCAATTGCGTAAAATTACTGTTGAATGTGTTATCACCACGAATAACTATTCACTGTCGAGCTGAAACTTGTAAAGTTTCCATTATCATTGTTAAATACAACCGTTCTCGTTCTCTTTTCTTAACAAGTTCAGTACTAATCATTTCCTTCGGATCTTTGCACTGTGGAATGACCGTTTCGTATGGCACTACAGCCATGTGGCATTTGCTTTGTTCGTGATCTTTAAAACAAATCGGCGCTTTCTTCCAGTTTTTAAATCCTACGGATATATAAGCTGGATCTTTATTGTTTTCGGTGGTCAACTTGTCTTGGTGAGTATAGCAATAGAAATATAAGACGTAGTCATTTACTCGGTCATAATGAAGCCATTTGAAATCTTAGAACCAGTGATGTTTAACGTTTACGCACCAACAACAGAAATTACATCTAAAAACCCATGGGAATCCGAACAAGTTTTCAACGAAATATCCAAACTTCTTGATAAATACAAGAACAATAGTTTACTTTTTCTTATTTGTGGTGATTTTAATAGTCGCGTAGGCAGAGGAAAAGAAGAGTGCACTGGTCGATATGGAAGTGGGAAACGGAATAATAACGGACAACAACTAGTAGACTATTGTAACATTAATAGAGCGTTTATTACGAATACAGCGTTTCAACATCCTGTACGACACATCACTACCTGGGAAAATCACCATCTAAATACTGACAAGAATAAAATCATTTCCAATTATTCCCAGATTGATTACATCATCCTACAGCAAAAACACAAACACATACTGAAGGATGCAAGATCGTACAGCGGTACAACAACATCCAGTGACCATCGACTAGTTGTTTGTAAAACATCCATCGAAGCCTACAAAATATATAAACCAAGGAGAAATACAGAGAAATCTCAAAAATTCGAAACAAATAAATTGTACCTAGAATCTGAAACTCGTGAGCGATATCAATCTACTGTTGCAGAAAAGTTAGATAACACCAAACAACAAGAAGGAACACAACAAAAATGGAACACCCTGAAGCAAATACTTCTAGAAACAGCGAACGAAATTATTCCGAAGCCAAAAGTGAAACATACACATGGTCACAAGTACAATTCAGAAGTCGAAAAAATGTCGAATGAACAAAAGAAAATTAGACTCGAAATTAACAACAGTAAAGATGTACACAAGATTGAACAACTCAAGATACATAGAAACAATCTGATGAGACAACTCAAAGAAAAACTCAAAGAAATTGAAACCAAAGAAATAGAGAGGAAACTTGAAGAAATCAACAATGCGAAAGATTGCAGGAAGACATTCCAAGCAGTGAAAATGCTTAATATGAAACCTCGAGAAAACCTTTTTATACACGATAAGGAAGGGAAGAACGTAACATCACCACCTGAAATATATAACATAGTACATAAACATTTTGAAAACCATTTCAATAAACCAAATATAAAGAAAATTGAACCTTTCATTGACGAAAAGAAACCCCTTGATAAGAAGATTACTCTAGAGGAAGTAGATAAAAACATCAGTATATTGAATAACAATCGAGCATCTGGCTTTGATAATATACCAGCTGAACTGCTTAAGTACGCCCCAACCAAAGCGAAAGAAGTCATCACAGATGTATTGAATGAATGCTTTGAAACCAAAGAAGACATCGAGTTTGGACGTGGAATGCTAAATGCTCTTCCAAAACCGAAGAAGCCCAAAGGCCCTCCTAAAAATTTACGACCCGTAATTCTGCTTCCAACAATACGAAAGACAATGTCGAATATTGCTAGGAATCGAATCAAAGATAAAGTGGACGATTACTTATCTCCCAGTCAAAGTGCGTACAGACCAAAACGTAGTACATCTGATGCCGTGTGGTCACATAGATGGCTGGTCGCGAGAATTGAAAAGTATCAGGAGAAAATATTCATCACAGGAATAGATATGAGCTCGGCTTTCGACACCATATATCGAGAGAAACTGCTAACGATTCTTGAAAACATAGTTGATAGTGATGAACATCGAATGTTGTGACTCCTTCTAGCACACACCACACTCGAGATAAAGATGAAAGATGTTTCCCCGATTCCATTTATTAGCAATATTGGAAGTCCACAGGGTGATGGGATCAGTGGTATTTTGTTCAATATCTACTTTGAAAACTCACTGAGAACTGTTAGAAGTATACTACACCAACACGATAACGCTATATGGAATGAACACTCGTACACGAAATCAAGTACATCACGAATACCCTTCAGTGAAATTATATACGCTGATGACTTTGATCACATTACTGATGACATCGTAGAAAAGAAAAGGTTCGATAGGATAATTAAAGATACTTTAGCTGCTGATAACCTAATGGTAAATGAAGATAAGACAGAACACACGACATTAAAACGTATTCCCAGCACATGCGAAGGTGATGAAAGTTGGCGACATGCAAAAAAGTTGGGTTCGAAATTAGGGACACAAGAAGACCTGTTAAACAGAAAAATTCTCGCCACAACCAGTCTACAAAAATTGAAAAGTCTCTGGTTCAACAAAAGCAAGATACCCATCGAACTGAAGATTCGTGTTTATAAAGCTGTTGTTAAATCGATTCTGCTTTACAACTGCGGAACATGGGGTTTGACGAAAAGTGACGAAGAAAGCATGAATGCTTTTCACAGACAACAACTTCGAAATGTTCTCAATGTTGTCTGTCCTGCTATCATCAAAAGCAAGAAACTGTACGAAGTTACGAAAGAAAAACCTATTATCTTGGACATCATATCAGCGCGATGGAGACTTTTTGGTCACATACTCCAGCTGCCAGAAAATACACCTGCACAGATGGCAATGAAATACTACTTTTCGCCTTCTGAATCGAACAAGTTTCGTGGAAGACAAAAGATTACATTACCAACATCATTAGACAATGATATCATAACTGCGAAATCCCACAGCGAGTCGATATCACAAACATTTCCTAAATTGAATGAATTAAAGTCGTTGAATGATCTGGAAACATTGAAACATATTGCATCTGATAGAAATACTTGGAGAACTCTCACAAAATACATTTACGTGGCGGCAGAAGCAGCAGGATTTGAGAAATTGAATGTGAGCCGCGAAGACTGCTGAAAAGAAGAAGAAGAAGAAGAAGTGATGTTGACATCGACGATCTCGTGTTCCAATTTTGCTTTTCGGAAATTCAAACGATTTAAATATCTGGACGGAAGTGAATACGCTTTTCCATATTTACAGCATTTACATTTTCTTTGCTATTTACATTATCTACAGGATCGCTGACACTATTATTTACACTATTTACAGGTTCCTTTCTGACGTTATTTGATGTTGTCGGCTGGAGAAAAAATGAATCTATTTTCTTTTGCATATTTGCTATAATAAATATAGCAAAAGGTAACCAGAAATAAATGAATACAATAATAACTGATTTAAGGTCCGTATGAAAAAACCTAAGCTGAAGTTAACGGACTGTTGCAAAGTATGAATAAGAAACGAGTTAATATCGTATTACTTATTCAAGACTTAAGAGGAAGTACTTAAAAAAGTGTATTTCTGTATCTGCTAGAAAACTACTGAAAACATATAAACATCGTATAGTTGCGCCAATTAGAATAGTGTTTCTTAAAACTTTCGAAGTTCGAGTGACACGTCAGTTCGAATTCGAAATTGCAATTCTCTGACGAGAAAAATCAGTTTCAAGAAGATAAATCAAAACAAATTCAAGCAAAATTTAGAGCTTATCTGACTTTAATTCAAAATTAGTGATTTATAGAATAATTTAAAATTAAGAGTTGAAACTGAATTTTATTCAAAAACACTGATTTACTGTTTAGAATACAAATGTATATTACAGATATTTTCAATATGCTATCAAGTTGTATTCTATAAATCACTCTTCTTTTCATCATACCACACAAAATCTTCAATTTTTATCAGTTGACCAGTTTTACTTTCGACAGGCTAGTTCAAAAGTGATATAATAATGTATTATATGTAATTGAGAAACTCTCACTTGATGTAATTGCTTATCGTATTCATTATCATATTATATTGATCTAAAGCTGCTCATTTGATGTACACTGTTTCATAAACGTGGAAATTATATACTTTACACGTAGAAACTTTCGTGGACATAAACTTTCGCGGATTCGCGGATTTTGGTCATGTCCGCGAAAGTTTGTCTCGCCAAATATTCTGGAGTCCTCGATCCGCAAAAGTTTATGTCCGTAAAATATTTCAAAATAGGTCATCCGCGAAAGTTAATGTCCACGAAAAATTCCAAAACAGGTCATATCTGCAAAATTTTTATGGCTATGGAAAAAAACAAAAAATTAGAAATTTGTTTTTAACGATATTTTTACTACAATAAAGCAAAAAATACATGTTTAATCCAGTTCAATAATTTCACGAACTTTAGATCATGGACGCTTTGACGGTAAAACACGTTTAACATTCTTGATATTTATTTACAGAAACTGTCTTGTTGCTTTATTGCTTTACAAGTATTTTGTTGTTTTTATTTCCATACTTTTGAAAGATTTGTTAATTTGTTTTCATGAGAATCAAAAAATATTGTTTTACTTTTTGAGGAACAATTAGAACTAACCTTTAAAATTACTAATTTATTGCTAATCCGCGAAAATTTCTGGGGAGGGCATGGTCCCCCGGCCCCCCAGAAATGTCGGGCCTGATTCATACCACTTTTCATATAGGACTGAAACCCCCGTTATAAAATCCTTTATCTACATGACATGGTTGATGTAATTATGCATTGATTTATTTTTCTGCTCTTTCTCCAATTTAGTCCATATAAAGGGAAAGTAGTCACTAATTACTCAAAGTATTAGAAAGGAATAAAAATAGGGGGAAACGATTTGTCAGTCATAAATTTGTAAGACACTAAAATTCCTTTGTGCATTTTAACAATCGTAAGACTTTCTAAATTTACTCTAGTTTAAGTAAGAGCACACTTTATACGAACAGCGTGGCTCCATTTCAAAAGAAACTAGCAGAAGTACCCGGTGTTGCTCGGGTAAAAAAGTGCAATTTAGTAGGCCAAAAAGGCCCTATCAAGATATTTGTAAGGTATTGCTCGATTAGAAATGTGATGGTAGACCATTTGAGTTCAAAGAGCTCCAACTACTTTGACACTTGGGATGTGGATAGAAATAACAGGTAATTTAAACTTTGGTAACCTTATGAAAGATAATATTAGAACTTCAAATAAAAAATGCTATGGCAATACATAGGCAAAAAAAATAAATTAAAAAAAGACTAAAAAAAAACAAAAGAAAGTCCTCACGGGCGGGGAATAGAAGCCTGGTCTCCCGCGTGACAGGCGGGGAAACTCACCACTATACTACCGAGAACTTGTACGGTCAAGGAGATTACTTTATAGTAAATACTTCTTAATTTCAAAAAAAGTTTTAATATTATTTTATTTTTGTTTTGGAATCTATTTACTAAAAATAATCTTGAAATTTTTCCATTTTAATTTTAATTCAAATTTTTGATTGAAGTTCTCATCGACCTTGAAAATGGGATTAGCCGCCTCCTGACCTCCAAGGTCAGCCTTTCATATCTCAGATCCTCTCCCAAATAAAGATAGACTCACAGTTTAAATGTCAGCTTCCTTGGTTCTGTAGTTTTCTCATAAATTTACGTCAAACAAACAGACAATATCACTTTTATATTGGGAGATCTGAGTGATCAGGAGCAGCTCAGGCGAAAAGAACACGTCATTTGTGATCAGAGGAGCAATTTCAACAAAAAACTTCTTGGAAGTAATAAATATTTAATAAAATGCAGTGGGTTGATATTTGCCTTTGTTTTTCTAATTGAAAACACAATAAATAAAGCTCAAATAAAAAAAACACGATTTTTGTGAGATGTTTAAACAGCTAAAAGAATGTTGATTTTTATGGTCTATTATCTATTAACATTGTCTATTGTCTATTAATATTCATTTAGCTATTTCATGTAATAACGTCTTTCAACCATGTCAATCATGAAATAGCTAGTCTTGTTAAGAATGATCACAATATGTTTTAAAAGTTCTGAATACTTCTGATCACAATATGTTTTTAAAATTCTGAATACTTCTGATCACAATATGTTTTTAAAATACTGAATACTTCTGATCACAATATGTTTTAAAAGTTCTGAATACTTCTGATCACAATATGTTTTTAAAATTCTGAATACTTCTGATCACAATATGTTTTTAAAATACTGAATACTTCTGATCACAATATGTTTTAAAAATACTGAATACTTACCTTCATACCACAGGCTGCCAGTGCAGCAGCTAATGCCAGACTGACTTTATCACCAACCCCACCAGTAGAATGTTTATCAACAACAAGTCCTTCCCAATGTTTAGGCCATTGGAGTTTTTCACCAGAATCTAACATGGCTTTTGTCAATTCAACTACCTCTTCGTGGTTCATTCCTTGAAGAAGTATTGCCATTAACATCGCTCCAAGTTGAGCGTGGTGTACTTTACCATCCAGCATATCCTGTACAAACTGACGTATATGGGAAGGTCTTAGCTTATCTCCATCTCGCTTTAGAGCAATTAAATCTGGTATCCTCAACTCTTGATCTCCCATGATTTTTAAAAAAAATATCAAACACGGAGATTATATATGATGAGCAGTCAGCAGCCGTTTCTATAACACCTATAGTACTGTCTAAAGTACAGATCTTGATATTTTCTGTATTATATATTCAGTATTCCCACCGTGTTATTTCGTGTTCACAAAGAAAATCCACGTTTGTTTACAACGGATAAGAGGCCTGGAACGAACGATTTATTCCATGACCACAGAAAGGTCAGCCAATACATGGAAAACAAAGATGGATCCCACAAGTGGGCACAAACAATGTGTAATCCGTAGCAAAATCATTAGAGCTGCACCAACTACTTACACTTTAGGAAACCAGATTCAGTTCATGAAGAATACTGGTATTTTATTTACAATGCAAGGTTAATAAATAAGCTTAATAAATCATTATAAAGGGCAGCTGGGCTAGTTTTAAATCTCCTGTTGATCTTTCGTCATTCAAGCAATTCAGAGCCGGAAAAGCTTGACAAATTTAGTTAGCACAGGAAAGGTTGAGGGAAAGAGAGCTCGTGGATGATAGCAACAAGGCTATATGGCTAGCATGAGGAAAATATTGCGTCAGTCTTGGTCAGAAAAGAAAAATCATCCAACATACANGAGGAGCAATTTCAACAAAAAACTTCTTGGAAGTAATAAATATTTAATAAAATGCAGTGGGTTGATATTTGCCTTTGTTTTTCTAATTGAAAACACAATAAATAAAGCTCAAATAAAAAAAACACGATTTTTGTGAGATGTTTAAACAGCTAAAAGAATGTTGATTTTTATGGTCTATTATCTATTAACATTGTCTATTGTCTATTAATATTCATTTAGCCATTTCATGTAATAACGTCTTTCAACCATGTCAATCATGAAATAGCTAGTCTTGTTAAGAATGATCACAATATGTTTTAAAAGTTCTGAATACTTCTGATCACAATATGTTTTTAAAATTCTGAATACTTCTGATCACAATATGTTTTTAAAATACTGAATACTTCTGATCACAATATGTTTTAAAAGTTCTGAATACTTCTGATCACAATATGTTTTTAAAATTCTGAATACTTCTGATCACAATATGTTTTTAAAATACTGAATACTTCTGATCACAATATGTTTTAAAAATACTGAATACTTACCTTCATACCACAGGCTGCCAGTGCAGCAGCTAATGCCAGACTGACTTTATCACCAACCCCACCAGTAGAATGTTTATCAACAACAAGTCCTTCCCAATGTTTAGGCCATTGGAGTTTTTCACCAGAATCTAACATGGCTTTTGTCAATTCAACTACCTCTTCGTGGTTCATTCCTTGAAGAAGTATTGCCATTAACATCGCTCCAAGTTGAGCGTGGTGTACTTTACCATCCAGCATATCCTGTACAAACTGACGTATATGGGAAGGTCTTAGCTTATCTCCATCTCGCTTTAGAGCAATTAAATCTGGTATCCTCAACTCTTGATCTCCCATGATTTTTAAAAAAAATATCAAACACGGAGATTATATATGATGAGCAGTCAGCAGCCGTTTCTATAACACCTATAGTACTGTCTAAAGTACAGATCTTGATATTTTCTGTATTATATATTCAGTATTCCCACCGTGTTATTTCGTGTTCACAAAGAAAATCCACGTTTGTTTACAACGGATAAGAGGCCTGGAACGAACGATTTATTCCATGACCACAGAAAGGTCAGCCAATACATGGAAAACAAAGATGGATCCCACAAGTGGGCACAAACAATGTGTAATCCGTAGCAAAATCATTAGAGCTGCACCAACTACTTACACTTTAGGAAACCAGATTCAGTTCATGAAGAATACTGGTATTTTATTTACAATGCAAGGTTAATAAATAAGCTTAATAAATCATTATAAAGGGCAGCTGGGCTAGTTTTAAATCTCCTGTTGATCTTTCGTCATTCAAGCAATTCAGAGCCGGAAAAGCTTGACAAATTTAGTTAGCACAGGAAAGGTTGAGGGAAAGAGAGCTCGTGGATGATAGCAACAAGGCTATATGGCTAGCATGAGGAAAATATTGCGTCAGTCTTGGTCAGAAAAGAAAAATCATCCAACATACAAAGGGCAGACACATTGGTCGGGGCGGGGGCGGGGGGATGATAGTCAACGTCAATAGACAGGGCACGTAGATAGAATAGAGCCGAATCAATTGTAATTGACCATGTTCTTAGGTAATAATCTTGCTATTAAAATCCTTGTGAAGTGCAAATGATAAAGCTTTAGGACTAAACGAAAGTAGCAGCTTTAAAAGTCTGGAGTAATTAAAAGCATGGTCTTTTTGGTGGTCAGACTCACTCAGCATTTTCATTCATCAACCTATCCTATTGAAATGTTTTGGTTTCAGTTATTAACGATATGTACAGATTAGTATTAAGCAAAATAGTTTATTCCATAAAAATAGTCAAACAATTAGAGCTATTTTACTTTGGTAACCTTTTAGAGTGGTTTTAGTAGTGTGGAACAGAATCTGAAATTACATTGGCGGATTGCTACATCGCTCCCACTCTTGTGAATGCTGTTTCAGTATTCTGATCATCAAAATGTGACTGATAATCGAGCCTGTCTTCTATGAATAATGAATACCACTCCTATTACTACTAGTACTACTAGTACTACAACTTATAACTATTTAATAACAATTTTAATGAAATGATGGTAGTTCCATTAACCTATGAGACAAGATATATTATTGATGAGCCTAATTTTCAATATAATCACTGAGTCCTGTTTTCTGCTCATTGGCTGGGCATACTAATCAAAACAAGCTCTCTAATACAATGGTCAAAAAATTCCACAAGGATCTTTTCACATTTTAACTCCATTCCTAAAATTTTGGCAGCAAAAACTACAAGCATTTCAATTTCAATTTTAATGTTTTTGATGAGAAATTTTTTTTATGTTTTCAAAGACTTGGGTACAAGCACTGGGTACATAAACGGTGCAGTGAAATAAAGGGCAAACTGACAGAAAGTAACCGTTTTAGCTGCAAGAGGTGCATAGAAGGAGAGGCAACCTGTGACTTAGACCCATGGGAAGTGCATTTGGAGGGTGAGGAAATTGAAGTTGTCCAGAAGTTTTGCTACCTTTGTGACACCCTTGGAGCTGAGGGAGGAGCTGGTGCAAGTGTAACAGCAAGGGTTAACAGTGGATGGAGTAAGTTCAGGGAGCTGATGCCATTATTAACCAGCAGAGCTCTGCCATTACCTACCCAAGGTAGAGTTTACCAGGCATGTGTACGTAGCACAATGATGTATGGCAGTGAAACTTGGCCAGTGAAAGCTGAAGATGTCAGCCGCATGGAGCGGAATGAGATGAGAATGATAAGATGGATGTGCAACGTAAGTCTAAAGGACAGGCTCAGTTCTAATGAACTCAGAAGGAGATT
>RDPX01000066.1:0-23967 GCA_003991215.1 Morbakka virulenta
TTTTTGGCTAAAGTCTGTTGTAGACAGACGAAAATTTGAAATTGTGATAGTAATAAATAAAAATTTGATTTACTCAAGTAAATGTTGGCATACTTTGTTTAGTCATTTCCTGTGTCAAATATATATATATATATATATATATATATATATATATATATATATATGAGTAGATGAATGATGGATCGATGAATAAATGGATGAGTGAATTTACATATATACTGTATCCTAATATATATATATATATATAGTATATACTGTATTATATCTTGTTTGATTGATAGTGTAGATATATAATATATAGAATCAGATATACGGGTAAGAAGAACCCTACGTTTACAGTACTCAGAGTTTCATGTCTTTCACAATCTTCAGCTGTATACAAACTCTTGTATAATATTTGTATACAGCTAAAGATTGCAGAAGAAAACTGAAGATGTACGAGAGTTTTTCTTACTCGTACATCTAATTACATGATAGCTCCTACGTTTTAATGTGGTAGAGCACTGTTGCTGATGACATTTCATATTCATTTGTTAATGATGATGGACTCTCTCGTCGAGTTCGACGGATGAGGGCCAAGAAATTTATTTTGTTTCACTCTGTTTAAAATGTTTGTGCCGCATGTGTGATACAAGGCCAGCTCTACTCTTACAAACTAGGCCACATGAGTCACAAGATACAAGTCGGGCAGGTACAACTCTCACTCTTGCTCTATGGAGATTTTCCTGATTTAGCAAACCGTGTGTGGATGTATGTGTTAATGCCAACGTTACATTTTTTTCTTCCATGATTTTCCATCCGAAGCACCTTTTTCAAAGGTTTTCGGGTCCAGTCCTGCGTGCTTAAGATTGTCTTTGAGTTTTTCCTTATACCTCAGGAATGGACGACCGACACTCCGACTACCCTCCTTCAGTTGACTGTATGCGAGTTGTTTAGGAAGTCGACTATCATCCATGCGGACAAGATGACCTGCCCAATGAAAATAAGACTTCATCAAAAAGTCTTCGATACTTAAAATGTCATACCTAGGAAACAAGTGTAAGTTTGAAACCTTTTCTTTCCATGTTAACCGACATATACTACGAAAGCAACGCTTATGGAATTAGTCCAATTGGGCAATGTGCCTACGGAATGGGGTCCAGGTTTCTGATCCGTACAACAGTATTGAAACTATCACCGCACGATAAACTGAGATTTTAGTCTTAAGGGATAACCCTCGCTCATACCATACTTTTGACCGTAGTTTCCAAAGCATCCGCTGCCTTTGAAATTTTGCTTAGTATGTCATCATCAAGGGACGCCTATGCATTTACCTTGCTTTCCAGATACGGAAAAGATTTAACGTACTTTAAAGGGTGTCTATCCACAAAGACCTTTTGCGAAGGTTCCTCGGTCTTAGAATCTTTACACCTTCTTGCTGCAAAGGGGTAGGCTTTAGCTGGTAGATGACTTCTGTTTTCTTAACACTAATCGTCAATCCAAACGCTTTTGCGGCATTGGAAAACTTGTCAGCTACTTCTTGCGCTTCTTCGTATGACGTTGCAATGAGTGCCTCGCCATCTGCGAAAAGAAAGTCAAGCACCATTTTGCTTCTTGTCAGTGTTTTAGCGTTGAGGCGTTGATGATTGAAAAGTCCTACCGTAGTTCTAAACTCAAAATGGACACCTCGTATATATATATATATATATATGTATATATATTGTGGAACTATCTGACTCTAATATATATATATATATATATATATATATATATATATATATATATATATACTGTAGATGGAACAAAATATTGAACTCCTTATGCTGCTTCTTCTTCTTCTTTAGCAAGTTCAGTGATTAGTGAACTATCAAGCTGTTCAAAAAATATGTAACGGAATCGGTAAAGAATTGCAAAAGTTTGTTTGATTTGTCATTATGAGTTCTCTACGATTGCATTGAGCACTCTTATTTTCATTATATATACATTTTTTGCGGCTTCATCTGGCAATTTTCCTTTAGTTGGCAATTGCGTACCTTTTTTGATGTTTCTTATTATTGTTCAAGAAATTGGAGTCATGGCCTTTGATAATGTTTGCAACACATGTATACACTCGTGGTAAAACCCTGCAATGTAGTGTATCATGTATATTAAGGGAGCTCGATATAAATTAAGAGCATAAATACAGATCTGTATACATTTGACGCTTATTATGCCTGTATCATTAAAAGCACCATTTGTCCATTACCATCTCTTCCCTCTTGGAAGAGGGGGCGCTCATCAATTATTGTTTTAATGATACTTAACAAGAGCATTTGTTTGCATTGTAACCTTAAGGTTGGGAAAAAGACATCAAGCATGTGAACAAGTCCAGCTACTTAGGAATCTTAATCACCAATACAGAAGATGGGTGAGAAACTAACGGTGATAAAGACATCAAGTGTATTGGGAAGGTGAAAGATTGCAAGTTAACAATAAAAACCATATAAGTATTTCATATTGTTATGTACACCAATCCCAATGTATGGCTGCCAATGTTGGACCAGCTCTGATACTACGGAGGAAGCAGAGATGGCATTTGGGCTGTATTTGTTTTGCAGAATGATAAAAATTTCTTGGACATTTCAAAAATGAATGTATTTTGAAAAATGAATGAAAATGACACTTGCAATGGTAAGGGAAGAACAGCTGAACATTTTAGGTATCTACTAAGAAAAAAAGGCCTGCGATGTCTTGTCACCAGAGAGACGAAAGGAAAGAGGTAGAGGTAGAGGTAGCAGACGATCAATTACAGCTTTTATCATTAGGAAATGAATGAAGAGATATGTTCAGCGCCTTTTGGGAGCATCAAAGCACATCTCGATATAAATTAAGAGCATAAATACAGATCTGTATACATTTGACGCTTATTATGCCTGTATCGTTTAAAGCACCATTTGGCCATTACCATCTCTTCCCTCTTGGAAGAGGGGGCGCTCATCAATTATTGTTTTAATGATACTAAACAAGAGCATTTGTTTGCATTGCTTTTGCAGTGCAAGAAATATTTGAATAAAGGTAATAAAGCATATGGCTGCCAATGTTGGACCAGCTCTGATACTACAGAGGGAGCAGCGATAGCATTTGGGCTGTATTTGTTTTGCAGAATGATAAAAATTTCATGGACATTTCAAAAATGAATGTATTTTGAAAAATGAATGAAAATGACACTTGCAATGGTAAGGGAAGAACAGCTGAACATTTTAGGTATCTACTAAGAAAAAAAGGCCTGGGATGTCTTGTCACCAGAGAGACGAAAGGAAAGAGGTAGAGGTAGAGGTAGCAGACGATCAATTACAGCTTTTATCATTAGGAAATGAATGAAGAGATATGTTCAGCGCCTTTTGGGAACATCAAAGCAGAGAGAGAGGAGTGGATACCAATCACAACTGACCTTTTCGAGGAACAAGGCACATAAGAACAATAATAATTCAAAGCTCTGGAACATATCAAACAGTTTAAGGGACGCACTGGTTGAATTGGATGGCAAATATGGTTGTCTACAACAAGCATGTACTTGCCAGAAGCATAAATTGAAAAAAACATGACATTGGACAGGTAACAGAGCACGATTTTGGATGTTGAACAGCCCATGTCATAATTAAAGTTATCGGGATGGAATTTCGCATAAAGAACTGGAAAGTGCTGGTGCTTAAAAACATGAAGTAATTAAATGTGAAGGAATTTAGCCGAGTGACGATCAGGTGACCCAAAAGATGAATGACATGACATAAATAAATACTCTGGTATCGTGTAAGCTGTTACTTTTATGGAAAGATCTAAAACAATTTTTAAGGAGTAGCTCGAAAGAAGGAGTCGTGGAATAGTCTAAATTAAGCGGTAAAAAATCAAAGCAATCAACATTTGGATTCTTACCCTAAAGGTATCGAGGCGGTGTTATTGCCTAAAGAAAAGAGGCAGTAAGGAGTTGGATCAGCCTACAGGAAAGTTAATTACCATGCATAAAGACCTCAACCCCAAGAGTAAGGCTTTTAGACCATATGTCAGGAGAAACAAGTGATAAGATGATCGAGTGTTACGGGTTGTATTAGTTACGAGGGAAGAGTACTTAATTTTATTTCCAGGTCAATGGGTATTTTTAATGGAGTTGGTAGAGACAAATATTCAAGTGCGAACCGGCCTGGCTAGTGAAGGAAGAGAACCAACAGGAAATGTTACACCAGCAATTTGTTAGAGGGAAGATGGAAGAAGCCAATGCAATGAGCTGGCACAGAGTGAGTAAAAAAGGACACGACAAAGTAGCCAGTCATGGTTCATTGTTAGCTAAGTTGTAACGCCAGTCTGGTTAGGGGTGAACACTGGTTTCAATAGTCCAGAAGGCATCGCTTAAATTAACGGTATGATATCCAAGTACTTCGCTATTCAGTGTAATCATGAAAAGTCGGTATTTATAGATAGATACACGGGATTAAAATGAAGGGTGAAAGTGAATTGTGTAGAAAAAATGTATGTAAAATAAAGAGCTGCAGAATGACGAAATTAGGTTAGGGTGCGTGTCTCGAGTTAGTCTTGTACCCCTAGTAATTGGTACAATGGGAGTTGTCTTGGAGTTTCGGCAAGGCTTAAAGTAGTTTAGAAAATCGTCAATTATTGGGTAATCACCAACCTGAAAAGATCTTGATAGAGCATTGCTTGTAACCTTTCAATCAATTTTCTTTCCTATATGCATCAAATCCCTGGCGGTGATTATCAACAAAATAATATTAAAAATAATATTAATCTTTATTATTACCACCGATATTAGCTTACACTTTCCTTTTCATTCATATTACAAACAAAGGTAAACACAGAGGTTAAAACAAATATTTCAGTCATTGTTTTTTAACACTCAAAAAAGTTTATTTTGTCAGAAAATGTAAATTCTATTCTTACAAATTGCAATACTTCTTACTATACATAAATATTAGAATTGCTTGTGCCCGAGTGGACGTCACAATATTATAAAATTTTCAGGGGATAAATTATGCCAACCTATAGTAAAAACACTCAGTTTTCTAGATGTAATACGGTCTTAATCTTGACTTCATTTTTATCATAATAACCCAATTGCCAGTAACCATTTCAGCTACCATTTTCGTTACCTCTTTCCGCATTAAAATATACCACCACGATATTTTTCCACTTCTTTTTGTCACATTTGTACCTAATGTCTGAATACAAAAGAATTTTCATCCTGAGATAACATTTATATGGGATAGCCTAAACTAAAATAATAAGGAACAGTGCAGGAAAAAATACAGTAAGGAAATATAAAAAGAATGGAAATAAAAAGTTGGCTTTTTGTATGGTATGCTTAACCCACGGATTTCTTTTTGGTTGGAGCAATATGATAACCATCAATTATAGCTTCCACTGCTTGATATGTACCTAAAACCGCACCAGTAACACCAGCCAAACCAATTAATATGTTTTTTAAAAGACAAAGTTTAACAGTGAACTTGCTTCTGAATTCCCATATACAGATCGAATGAAGAGTAGCTGGAAAAACGAGTAATACAGCAGCTCCGGCCAAAGATCCTACTAAAGCAATACTATTTCCCAAATCAGAAACTGAAACTGCAAGCCCATCTAAAAAGGAAAGAGAGAAAATTACAATTGGTATATGCCATGTCCAATAATACTGGCCTGCAAAGTGTTATAGGTCAAGCATGTAATATCTGATTCTAGGGTAGTTTGCAATGCAAAATCCAAAAATCATACTCATTTTATCCNAAAAAGAATGGAAATAAAAAGTTGGCTTTTTCTATGGTATGCTTAACCCACGGATTTCTTTTTGGTTGGACCAATATGATAACCCTCAATTATAGCTTCCACTGCTTGATATGTACCTAAAAACGCACCAGTAACACCAGCCAAACCAATTAATATATTTTTTAAAAGACAAAGTTTAACAGTGAACTTGCTTCTGAATTCCCATATACAGATCGAATGAAGAGTAGCTGGAAAAACGAGTAATACAGCAGCTCCGGCCAAAGATCCTACTAAAGCAATACTATTTCCCAAATCAGAAACTGAAACTGCAAGCCCATCTAAAAAGAAAAGAGAGAAAATTACAATTGGTATATGCCATGTCCAATAATACTGGCCTGCAAAGTGTTATAGGTCAAGCATGTAATATCTGATTCTAGGGTAGTTTGCAATGCAAAATCCAAAAATCATACTCATTTTATCCAATTAGGTCAAGATTTTGACATACGAGGTTGTAAAAGCATTGTTATAAACGTCCTTTAGCGCATTTTATTACCTTTAATTTTGATTTCGTACTTCACAAGAAACAAGTGTTTTATCTAACAAACGTCAGAGAATAAGGATTAAACATTACACAAAAACTAATCATGAATGAAGGACCTTTTTGGTGACTTTCTCCTGTGCTGAGTAGCCACCACCTCTCGTTTCAGACGTCAACAGTAGTCCGCAAGAAAGTTGACATCCTATCGGACTTGGTAGCGTTTTTCCATGACACAAACATCCTGGTTGAAAGGCTCTCGTTGTTCTTCATTTAAGTCTCCAAAATTCTGAGGTAAATAGTGTACGTGGTACCGGAAAATGTGCGTTTTGACCGACATGCAAGTCCCAAATTTTTGAAAGTTTTTCAGGAGTTCGTCGACTTACTTTTCGTAATCTGCACTCCGGTTATATCTATGAAATGTTGTAAATACTGACTTAGCGACAGCAAAGCACACAGCTCTGCTGCACCTTGGGTATCATCGAACACTGAGTACTTCACGAGTTTCCATATCTGGGGACAAACAAAAACTCCAGCCTTAACCTTTTCATAGCTTATCAGAGGAATCTTCTGCTGAAGGAAAGTAAATCCTCTGCCTTCTCTCTCCATTGCCTTAACAAAGTTCTTCGTAAGTCCTAGTTTGATATGTTAGGGTGGAGGTACCATCCTGTTTGGTTCAAGAGGGTGACACTGAACATTGTGCAAACCAGGTTCCAACCCTTGCCCATATTCTTGTTTGATATAATGTTGATCATCAACCCTACTGTCCCACAAACACAGAAAGCATGGTTACTTTGAGTTGCCACCCTGTAGTTCTAAAACCAATCCAACAACCTTAAAATCTACCATGGTTATGGTAGTTCAAAGCAGACAGCAACTGATCCATGTTGTCGTGGGTTTTTTTCATTTTCACACAATGACCGAAGAGGTCGACGAGTATTTAATTATCATGAAGGAGAACTGCCTTCAGACTACTGAAAACCAATGACGAGTCTCTGTGAGTTGTGAAGAACTGTCTAAATTCTCTTTCACGCTCTCGATACCAATATAATGTTATTTCAGGTGCCATCGAATTGTTCTCACGAAGAAGAGAACTCAGAAACTGTGCTGATTCTTTTGAGAGGGTTAGGGTCGCTTTAGGTCATTGAGATCTGGTTGTGTAAGAGGTACTGGCCGGCCATTCTCTTCTGGCATGCATTCTTCACCCTCTGTTCTATCATGCTTTATAAGATTCCGATATAGACCAGGATTCCATTGGAACATCTGGCGTGGGAATAGGTAGGTCTGGGCCACGAGGAACTGGTCTTAAGGCAGACGGAACATCAAGATACTGAACACAATGTTTGTTGTTGCGACTGATTCCATCAGGTTATATGACTGCTATCCAGATCTCTCATGACATTTTCTCCACTTCTCTTAATCTTCTGCTTTTTTCTGCCTAGGTCCTTCTATTCTTGATGTCACCCAACGTCATCCTCCTCCTCCTTCCTCTAGGTCTTTTTCCTTCCATTCTACCTTCCAGGACTGTTCGTAACAACCCTTCATGCCTTAGAATATAGACAATTCATCGCTTCTTTCTCTTTTTGATTACTTCCAGTAGTTGAAGCGTTTCATTTACTCGTCTGAGGACTTTCGTGTTACCTATTTTTAGGTCCATTTATTGTTCAGCTCTGCTAAACAATAAATGACCGTCCACATGTAAACAGAAAAAGTTTCAGTTTCCTGAACTTAAAGACAGCGTTTATACTTAAACGACTACTACATTCACTCAAGATGTGATAGATACCTCCATCGTTTTTAGTCTTAGCAATTTTTGCTTTTACTAAATTGTTCTCACTGCCTGTTCTTGTACTGCCATAATGAGCTGCAACTAACACTTTCTCCTTGCTCTTTTCGACATATCTTTTTCGAAGAATTATGGCGAGATTAAGAGTGTCTTCAATGCCCATGAGTCCTTTTCCATCTTTTTCTGAGCATGTATAATCTACCAACATTACTCCCTGGGTGGAGTCTCTTGTGCATACGTAAGAGCTCTCTTGTTCTTTGATCCATCTCTTGAAGTTCGACTTTTTTCCAGTTGAGGAAAGCAGCTGAGTACCTCAATACAGGAATTGCCCACGCATTAAAACCCTTGATGACATTTCTTCCATTCAACTTTATCTCCAGTATCTTTCTCGCCCTTCTCTTATATTCACGGCACAATTTCCCTTTCATCTCTTCAACCTGCAGTTCGTGTGCCTGAAATACACTTAAATACTTGATTCCATCAGGTTTGATCTTTTTTTCTTTCGTCACTACCAATTTTGAACACTTTTCGATCCCAAATCCCATGTCATTGTTCTTGATAAACAATCTGATGGTCTGTATAAGTAAATCAAGCTCTTTTTCGCTCTTTGCGTACCATTTAATATCGTCATTGTAAATTAAGTGATTGATCTTTTGTCTATTGTTTTCAAATTCATACCCAAGCTTTGTTTCTGCTTCTCCTGTGGTCTTCCTTTTGCATCCCTTTTGTTCGTCAGCTGGTATCAAAAAGTACTATTACTATTCTCATTCTTCTTCTTCTTCTTCTTCTTCTTCTTCTTCTTCTACTTCTTCTTCTTTTTCTTCTTCTTCTTCTTCTTCTTCTTCTTCTACTTCTTCTTCTTTTTCTTCTTTTTCTTCTTCTTCTTCTTCTTCTTCTTATTATTATTATTATTATTATTATTATCATTATTATCATTATTATCATTATTATCATTATTATCATTATTATCATTATTATTATTATTATTATTATTATTATTATGTCTTTTCAAATTTTCTTTAGAGTGCGTAAAGTTTGGGAACTTCGTAACACCGGGTTATTACTCATAACCTGAGGTATTATGTCGTTCATGTATGCTTTATAGTTTTCTAGTTTTTCGATTTCTTTATAGAGAAAGTGCTTTTCTGAGAATTTTCTGGGTTTCTGGCAATTGAATATTTCCCGGGATTAAATCGAGGTATTTTCGAGTTCCTTTCTTTACCATACTAAGGGCTCCTACAATAACAGGTATTAGCTTCGTTCTCGTGTTTCACATCCGACTGACCTCGATTTCTATGTCTTTATATTTACCAAGCTTTTCAAACTCCTTGGCAGTGATGTTGTTGTCGGATAGGACACCCATATCAATGATCTGGCACTGCTTGGTCAATTTGTCCTTTATGACAATGTCTGGTCTGTTGGGCTGAAAGGTTCGGTCTGTTCTTATTGGGAAATCCCATAATATGTTTACTTGTGGGATGTCTATTACTGGTAAGGGTTGATGTTCGTACCATTTTTCAACAATTTCAATTCCATAGTAGCTACACACTTTCCAATGAATATACTGACCTACACGGTTGTGCCTATTAGTCTACTCGTTTAGCGCTAGAATTTGACAGCCCGACACCAAATGGTCAATCGTCTCGACACTTTTATCACAGAATCTACATTTCGGATCGGCACCATTATGTATAACATTTGCTTCGTAGTTTCGGGTTAATACACTCTGTTCCTGTGCAGTTATTATAAATCCCTCGGTTTCCGCTTTAAGGCCAGCACTGCTAAGCCACCTATGGGTGTCGGATAAATCTACATCAGGTTTTTGGCTGTGTACTGCATACTGTGGATGGTGGAATTATCAATATTTTGCTGTCGGGCGAGCTATAAAAAATAGCCAAGGGCCAACAGGTTTCTTTCACAATTCACATGTTAAGTACTTCACGGAGGATTCTAGCTGTTCCAAATGGATAGATTTTTGAACTGGTGCGATATTTACATGGGTCTCTAGTTTTTCTATCCAGTTTTTAAACTTCTTAGAAATACTACCTACTGAACCAACGGCTACAGGGATAACTTAAATCTTTTTCATACTCCAAATTCTTCCAAGCTCTAATTTCAAGTCCTGTATCTTATCCTGTTGTTTTTCAAAGACTCTACTATCGAAGGGACATGCAATATCAATGAGTGTGCACTGGTTTTCTTTCTTGTTTACAACAACAATATACAAATGCCTTGCCTTTATATTGTTATCACACTGGATATTCATATCCCAAAGAATTTTCCATACATTGTTCTCAACAGATCCTTCCGGACGCTTATCGTACCACTTCTTGTCTCTCTCAACCATATTTTTTCACAAAGTTTCCAGTGTATCACTTTTGCCACTTCATGATGTCTCCTATATCCTCGCTAATCAAACGTTCCACTCTTTCTCCCTCTTTCACCACAAATCCTGCATAATGGAGTATCAGAACTCTTTTGGATGCTGTGCTTGACATAGTTCGTCTTGATTGCTTGTACTTGTGCAGAGCAGCACAACAGCACTTCAGTTTGAACCTTCAAATCCATAACTAGTAGCTATTTCTTTGTGTCAACAACGTCAGCAAATTGTCAAACAAATTCACGATACATCACCTTTTCTCTCCACAGACAGAACAGTTTTTAACTGTTCTGTCTGTTCCCTTTTAAACTCACTCTTTGCTTTAGTGGCTTCCGTCTTGATTGTCCCAGCTCTTTTTTAAAAGCTTCTACCAGTTTTTCAGTCGAGGTCTTTACATATAGCTTATTTTCTTCCCCTCAAACAAACATTTCTACAACCTATCAATCTTCGACCTCCTTCTCTTTTCTTCAGATACCCCTACCTATATTTTAGGGTCAACGGCGCTACAAATGTTTGTGGTTTTCCTTGTTTTTTTATCTAGATTTTTCAATTCACAACTTTTTCAATCAAAAATACCTGCTTATTGCTCCATTCTCACTATACCAACTTCCACATTTTCAAAAGTGTTTAAGTTCATCCATAAAGAGCTGATTTAACTTGAATTCCTTTTCTCCCCACTCATTAAACGCACTAAACATTCTGTGAAGAAGAGAAAAAGGTATCATGCGTATAATAAGTAATAAAGTAGAAAGACTATGTGCTTGAAAGTTTCCTCTATTTACATCTGCGTCACATAGTTCCTCTCCATTAGAAGTGAGTAATAGCTTCAAATGTTTCATGCTTCTTTCTAGAAAATGTCGAACATTTTAGCCACTCCAAACATTTACAGATATTCGTTTATCCAGCTATGTGGAATAAAGTCATAAGCTTTTTTGTAATCCACGCCATAGCTTCGTATGTCTCTTCTTGCAATCGTTCAGGGCAGTTTTGGCAATCAACAACTGATCTTTGGTGCCATGACTACCCTTTTCACACTCTTTCTGTTCTTCAGGAAACCTACTTTCGTTACCTAAGTACATGCAAATATCTGCAGGTATCATTCTCGTCAACAACTTATACATTAAGGTAAGACACGTAATAATATTTCAAGGGTATTTTTGGTACGAAACAGTCCTTCCAAATGTCATCCAGGGAGGAATTTCAGTCACTCCTTCCAAAATATCCGACATTTGTTTGGCTAATTTTTCATGCAGGTTGTTGATATTTTTTATCCCGTAGCCCTGCACCCATCCTTTCCTGATGCCTTCCAGTTTGGTATTGCTTTACACTGATTTTTCACGTCATCTTTATTAATCATCTTGTTTTGCTCATGTCTGATATTGATCTTNATTAGAAGTGAGTAATAGCTTCAAATGTTTCATGCTTCTTTCTAGAAAATGTCGAACATTTTAGCCACTCCAAACATTTACAGACATTCGTTTATCCAGCTATGTGGAATAAAGTCATAAGCTTTTTTGTAATCCACGCCATAGCTTCGTATGTCTCTTCTTGCAATCGTTCAGGGCAGTTTTGGCAATCAACAACTGATCTTTGGTGCCATGACTACCCTTTTCACACTCTTTCTGTTCTTCAGGAAACCTACTTTCGTTACCTAAGTACATGCAAATATCTGCAGGTATCATTCTCGTCAACAACTTATACATTAAGGTAAGACACGTAATAATATTTCAAGGGTATTTTTGGTACGAAACAGTCCTTCCAAATGTCATCCAGGGAGGAATTTCAGTCACTCCTTCCAAAATATCCGACATTTGTTTGGCTAATTTTTCATGCAGGTTGTTGATATTTTTTATCCCGTAGCCCTGCACCCATCCTTTCCTGATGCCTTCCAGTTTGGTATTGCTTTACACTGATTTTTCACGTCATCTTTATTAATCATCTTGTTTTGCTCATGTCTGATATTGATCTTCTTCTTCATACTATTAAGCCACTCAGCCTGTTCCATGTGATTCGTTTGAGACTCCATATGCTGCTTCAGGCTTCTACTTTCTTCTGCTTCAGACGTTTCACCTCTTCCATCTTTTCCATTCAGTTCATTATAGACCTTTTTTAGACCAACGTAGTACAATCTGTTGATACTGTACTGATCTATTCTTTTTTCATAACGGGTGATTTTGGCAATTTTAGCCTACATTTTCTGTTTTAACTCTTCAAACACCGATGCTAATCTTTCCCTTTTAATTTTAAACTTTGTTACCAAGAGATTAAGTTCATCCTTCCTTTTCCACTCAATTGTTCTTTGCGCTCTCTTTCAAAGACATTAACTTCCTTTCTCAGTCTTTTAACATCATTTCCTATTCGCCTTTTCCACCATGGTTCCCGCTTTTTACCGTTAACAGATATCGTCGGCACCATTTGGTCTGTAACCCAAATGCTCACAGCTCTAATAACATTATTAGTTTGTGTAATATTGTTTGTATGGATAAATTTTACCAATGCACTGGTTTTAACTCTCAACTTATCAAGAAAACTCTTATCAACCTTTTTGAATGGGATATCATGCATATTTCTATCTTCAACCATTACGTCTCGCAACTGATCAATTATGGTTTGCGCTTCTTCATCAGGTACAAACTTGTCAATCTAAAAAGGGTTTTCGTCTATAATTTTATTAGTTTCAATAGTACTGTTGTTCCTCATATCGTTCTATGGTGTACGGTCATCAATATTTATTATATTTATTGTAGGATTCAAAATACCTGCCTCGCTGTTGACCATCTTTACTTCCTTAACTTTCCTTTGGACATTTTCGAGCTTAAATTAAGAAAGCCAGCTATTCTTCCTTATGGCCCTCGCCTGATCACATAATCATTGTTCAATCACTTCAATTTTTAAGACATCACGCTTTCTCCATCCCCTGTACATCCGCTGTCTGTAGCCTCTAACCTGTCCATCACTATTATCAAAAGGATTGCTTCGATAGAGACATTCTATTACTACCTTGTTCACTTCTTTTGACCAGTTTGTTCAAACAGTAGTACGATGACGACCGGGCCTACGCTGACCAACCATGGTGCACTTGCTGGACCAGGCTTCTTCACATGCTGTTCCAGTAACATTTAAGTTGTTATTCGGAGCACATTGTTCAAGCATTTTCACTCCTAGGAGGGAAAGTGTTGGTGAGGTGCCACTACCAATACTATTATTTTCGAAACACCATCTCTAGGAAGATTGCTGAAGACATCCACCTGGCCATAAGACATGAGATTTAACTGCTTCAATTCTAAAATCCAGCAAGACCTTTGACTTTCCGTTCTCTATAACACCCATTGGGTTAAGGTCATACCGTTCCTCCGTACATTCAAAACAATACTTTTTGCAAATCTTCCAGTGGATTAACTTTCCAACCCTATCATGTCACTAATTCTATATACTGAATTTGTGCCATTTTCACACATTCAGCCACTGCATGAGCAATAGTTTCTTCTCGTTTTCCACACATTCAACAAGCAAGTGGAATATCCTATTTGTTTATGTGACTCCTAATAGCATTTGTCGCACATTTACTTGTACCAAACTCCATTCTGATATCATCGCTAAATATCTTGAATAGAATTCGGGCCAGTACAAAGAGGTAGGAAACAAACTGTCTCCCTGAAATATCACCCTCTTTATTTTGACTTCTTTAAAGACATTTTTTCCTGATGTCAAGTTAGTTCTCCACGTATTTATGGCGTTTTCCAGTAGAGATACCCTAACAGAAATCATATGTCTTTCTATAGTCAATCTACGCCATTCTTAATCCATATAAACGCCTCTTGCAACTTGCCATCATCATTTTGTGAACTAGTAACTGAACCTTTGTACATTTTGATTATCTACATGCAGTTCTTTCCCTTCAAGGTGCTCATACATTGCAAGGATTGTGGTCAACATTTTCCATATAATGGGAAAGCATGCTAGCAGTTTAAAATTACTTACTGCAGCCCCCTTTTCCTTGCCTTTCATAATGAAGCTCTTTTTACCTTTTGTCATCCATTGTGGCATATTATACATGAGCAACCATTCTTCGAGATATTTAGCGACCTTATCTACACATGAAATGAAATGCTTGAGCCAGTAGCCTGCAGTCCATCTGGTCCAGGTGATTTCCAATTCGATATTTTCTTGACCTGCAATCAAACTTTTACTGAATCTGTAAATATACCATCATGCTTCTCCATATTATTTGGAAACGTCTACAGCTTTTTAAACCACTCTGCATCGCCATTGTGATCAACTGCTTTACACCATATTCCACTACAAAATTCTATGCACTCTCTAGCACTTGGTGTTTTATTACTATTCCTATAGAGACCATCAATACCTTCATAAAATCTTTTCTAATTTGTTTCAAACATTCTATTTTGTTTGTACTCTTCAGTTCTTTCCTCGTATTTAATTAATTTGTGTTGGATGGTCTTCATTCTTTGTTTCAACTCCTTTATCACTAGATTTATCTCTTTCTTCTTAACAAGGAACTTTCCTTGGAGCTCATACGTAAGGTCGCCATTTTCTCATTCATCTTGTTTCCAACGCTCCATATAACCAAGGTAGATTCTAATCCCTGGCAGCATAGACCGGAGGCTTCTTTTCCATAATGGTTCCTGAATCCTTCTATTTTTATCTTCCATCTTTTTTACGCCTATTTTCATTTGTACCACTCTTTCAGCTGCAAGCAATAAATTGTTCACTTCTGTTATATCTTTCGTTGTTATATATTTCACTACTCCATTGATTTTGCTACATGTTGCTCTAATAAATTATGGTCAACATTTCTTAGATTGCCAGGAAGTCCATCTTCTTATCATCCTCTGAAGGGTCCTTCTCCTTTCAATGTATTATACATATCTTGCATAGATAGGTCATTGCATAGAGAGGTCCCTGATGTTTCGTGTTCTTCAGGTTCGCCTGAGGTTTCAAGCTCTACCCTCTGGACAAAATCATGACTGCTATCTGTTACTCTAAAATCAGCTTCAATATGATCACTTGGTACAATTCTCTGATCTTTTCTACTTAGGTTTCGGATAACCACCAATTTGTTCTTACCGCTCTTGCTTGATCAGCGAGCCGCTGTGCAGTTATTTCAAAAACACCAAGCTCGTTCCATATACTAAACATCCTTTTCCTACAATCTCTCTTGCCCATAAAAGTATCTCATCACAATCTTATTCACTTTCTTGTTCGACTTCATTCTACCAGTCGCTTGATGACGACCGAGGGTTAGACTGCTCTCCCCCTGAACCACTGCCGAACACGACACCTTTATCATTACTGTGTCCGGTCCCATTTAAGTTATTTTATCTGTCATATGATAGCTCCATTGCAATCTTTCGAGGATGGGTATTTTAAGGTTACTCTACCTTCGGTGTTTTTATCGTGACACCATCACTAGGGGGTCGCCAACCAAGGATGAAGGGTCCCTCCTACCAATGACACGGACTAAATCCTGTCCGACGCCAACCCGTATTTCATGGTCTCGAGATAGGATAACACGTACTACAACTTGCCCAAGGGTGATCTGGAGGTAGTTGCAGCAAAAGGTAATCTCATTCTCCCACGTCGAAACTCTGCAACCGGATGGATTTCAAGTCATACCCAGGATTTATGCGAAATTGAAATGTTTTAAGGTACACGGTAACAAGATATTAAAGATTTCTATCCCAAGACGTGGAAAGGAAATGGACACAACTTTGTCAATGAAATATGATCATCAAAGTAAACAACAATTTTCAATAAATATAAAATTCTACTTACATGTACAAATCACCAAGATAACTCTTAGTAGATATTCGAGTAATCTACCAGTTTTTAATCCAAACTTTCTTTCGATTGGCGGAGTAAGTATACTCATTGGCACATAGAACTGTAGAAAGTATGTTAGGTAAATTGCCAACGTATAGATCATCCGCACAGCATCATACACCCTTTGGAGATGAATGAAAGAGTATGTACATTACGACATATCATCTTAGTACCAAAAAAAACTACAACTATTACTGTTACAGTTTTTCTTGCCTTCCATTATGTTGGGATCAGTTGATCCGAGCTTGCAAGGAAGCCTTCGTAAGCTGCAAGGCTCACGACTTTATGTGTGACTGATATGTGATATCAAATAATAGGGGCCTGGGTAAAGAATGGCGCATTCAAGTGAAACTCAAGATTGCAAAAGGGATCTGGTGAAGAGTGAGCACCGATATCGCAAGTGGTAGAGGGCGAAGCCATCTTAGCCATAGGCATTGGTTTAAATCCAGTTAGGCTGTTTCACAATACCGTGTACGTGTGGCTTTTATTTTACCGATCAATGTTAAAGCTATCCGGGTGGCCCTCGTGCCTGGCAAGGAAACAAATCTTGTGAAAAAATACTTAATTTCCAAATTTCTCAACAATTCTATCAGTATATTCTTAGAACAAAATGTTACTCTATACATTTTCCGTTGCAGATGGTCTCAAAATCCTCTTACGAAATATACCTCAACTGAGCTGAAATGATTGAAATGAATCAATACTGGGAAGTTAAACGAGTCTGTAACTCACTTAATTCATTAAAATAATTTCTGCCAATCTAAATAATTGGCACAAACAAATACAATCTGTCTCCAAAAACGATACCATAACCAATCCAACGCAAATTTACATAGAAATCTAAAAGATCTCTCGTAATAAAATATTTGTGATGATCACACATCCGGAGTTACATATTCCAATCCAAACCTTGAAAAATGAACACGTAGAGGTTCTAACGTCACAATTTTAATGACTGAAACATTGTTCTCGCCTTCAACAAAGCCACAGTCTTGCGAGGCATAAAATACTAAGGTACAATACATTCACCCTAAAGCTGATAATCTGTCATCAAGTAAACACCGCGCCATAATTCTACGTGTGAATCATTTTTCTAATCGAAAATTGTATAAACCTATGGGAGATAGTCAAATTGTTTGTGAGAAAATTTTGTTTATTTAATTCAACTTTTATATAAAGTTGTGTTTATATAATTACTTTTCACAATAACATTTGAAAACTTCATATTTCTTATTTCAAACAGTTTAACAATTTTTAGTTTTACTTTGGATGTTTTCATTTTACCCAAAGGATTACTTACAAATATTACACGAAGCCGAGCATAAGCTGACTCTGATTGCAAGCCCCTGCTCGATAAAAGAGTTGTCTTCTTAACATTTGACAGAATGCATGATCATGTTTGTTAGTGTTGTTCATGCCATTCTCGTTATTGAGACATCTTCTCAGTACTTTAAACCAGCCAAAATAGCACACGTACAACTTCTCAATGAGATTGTTGCTAATTACCAACTGTTCGCGGAGTAAAAAGCAAACCAAAACAAAACCAGACAGCCAACTGCTCACCAATGGTAAATTTTTAATGAATGCTAACCCATTTTCGATCTAAAATAAAGTAATCGCACAAAGTCCCTTTGTTCGGGCTCCCTCTAAGGCTTCTATACTACACAACTAGAGCGATTGAAAATTCTAATCTTTGTTCTTATAGTTTTATTAGGGTGTATTAGGGTGCGCTGGTTTTCATGTCGGCATTTAGAGATTAATTTTTCTCATGTATTAAGTAACTAATTTTGGTTTGAATAAATGTCTAGCTTCTCATACAAGCGCCACAAGCATCGCTTTGAGGTATTTGTATAGACTGCTTGTGCAGATTGCATGATCGACCAATCTCGTTTTGTGTTACTGTTTCCTTTATCAATTTCTTGACACACATATTTTGATACAATATTTGTTATTAGTATTTTTATGGTTAAATGACTTGGTATGATTCCAATATTAGTTTTCCTACTCAGCTCCAGTAAGTCCAATATAAACATGTTCTGGTTGTTTTGCAAATTAAATGACACATTTGTAGATAGAATCAATATTACAAAATTTTCCTTTAACTGGAGATTTATTTGTGTTTCGACAATGACACTCTTAATGGCTTCTGATTTTCATTCGCCAAGTTTTTATTCTTGTGCCATTTCATAATCTGCTCTGTTATCAGTACAACTGTAGCTTACTTTGTATATTCCTGTTAAAAATGATGTGTAATACATTCCTGAGAGGAAAATACCTATCAACCAGTTTTAAAAATGTGTTTGCTTCATTTGTTATGTCTCCATTTACCAGCAGGTTAAATCAAATTTTATTATTTTTGTCGGCTTTTTTCTTTTGTCTGTTTGTTTGTTTTGGTGCTATACATTATTTTTGTGTTGCAATCAGACTTTTTCAAAGCGTTTTCATACTGTTATTTAGTTTCGTTAAAAATCTTCATTGGCTGAGTTTTGCGAAAGTCGTTCCGAAATCATATCTGGCAACTGTTTGAGAGTGTTCGGTGGATGGTTGTAAGAGGTGCTGTTAAATAACAAATTGAAAATGGGTCTTTTCTGGGGACGGTACGTACTATTTTCTAAACTCAAGATTACATCTAAAAAGTTATCTCCTTCAAATTAGGGTCTATAGGTACGTATACTAATCATTTTCAGTAAAAGGTTAGCAGAGATGAACAAATATCCGCTCTGCTTGCTATCGGTGACCAATTTCCCGGAATTTTGTTAAAATCCTTTTTGTGCTTTTTAATAGTGATTCTAGTGTTTTAAAATTGAAGCCAAAGCTAAATAGAAAATTAAAACGCAATTTTTAAAAAATTTTAGTAACCAAAATGCTTAACTCACCACTCCTATTCCTTCGAAAGCAAAAACAGCTTGTCCAAAAAAGATGAAGAATTGTGTAAACCCATTCGACATCTCAAAATGTGTTGGATTTTGAACACGAGGAACCAAATACTGAAACACGCCGATCAGTCCCAAAACAGCTAAAACATTTGATGCCAAAGACATATATGCCAAAAGATTCAAGCTGCGGATCATGGTCGGTAAGAGCACACATGGCAGAACTATAGTAATCCAAAGTTTCAGCGTTAATGCCTCTGAGGAAACCTGATTGAATACAAAAATATGAAATATATCGTTTACAAAAAAGTATAGTTGCGTCATACTTTTAATGACACAAACCTGCACCCCAGCAATTGCTTCTCTATTTTCTTCCCTGTGATGTAATCAATAAATGCTTGGGCTTCAGACGAATATTTTAATTCACACTGCTGATTTAGCGTTTCTAAAAGAATGACATTTACTGGAAATAGAAAAAAAAATCTATAGGTGGACTCGGCAGAGAAAACCTGTTTATAAGCCTCAGCCTCTGTCTCTACTCGAGTGAGCTCGCAAGCTCATCGAACACATGTAGTCCCATACTTTGAGTACTAAAAGTTTAACATTACTAAAACAGTACTCTCACAATTGATAATTGTCAAGTGTTTTTATTCTTCATTAGCTAATGAGCATCTACAAAAGTAAATTGAGAAGGGTCTTCCCAGCCATGCCAATCAAATACAAAAAGGAATAGCGCACCTAGGTGTATCGCATAACAGCTAATTGTGCGATTGATTTTCAAGTTGTCATTATCTATCATTTGGTAGACAAGGTAGAGCAAAGCAAGACAAGAAGGCGAGAATTAGACGGAAAATTAATGAAATATAAACAATGAAATTTCGCGATCAAATGTCACAAGCCTGTCAGATTATTTCCAAATTTATGGGTACTCGAATTTCACAAGTAACGAATACAACTCCAGAAACAAACTGTTTTACAAAATCAAAAATATTTCACCATGCGTCCATGCATTGGTTTGTTTACACCAGCATTAATAAGAAGAATAAAAGCACAACTATTTAAAGTAACTGCAGGATCAACTCGTTTCTTTGGTGATTTGGATGTGTTATATAGTGTAGGAAGAGAGAATGCCAAGAATAAGGTTCCACACATTGATACCACCATTAGAGTCAAAAGGTTGAGATAGGCAAGCCATATAGTGCACAAAGATGACCAGGATTGTGTCAAAAAAAATGTTAAAGATAAATCTTGGAAGGAAAAAAGGAGAAAAGGTAGTCCTCAAATGATCTGTTCAACATAGTGGGGGATGATACACAGAAAGAAGGCCTGAGTTTAGGTAATGCTAATGACAGAAATTGCTGGCGTAGAAGCTTGTGGCAGATTCTACTTAAAGATGAGTAAATGCTGTTGTTGTTGTTTTGATTACATGTTATATATTAAAGGTGAATAATTGTATTTGTTCAAATTAAACATTAGAACAAAGGAATGTTGTATATTTTGTATATATAACATCATACATGCAGTATCATACATACTATATGTAGTATCATCAATGCATTATGATACATACTATATCCAATACAATACATGTAGCATCACAAACATACTATAAATAGTATCATACATCAAGTATCATACATACTATATGTAATTCAATACATGCATTATCATACATTCCATATGTAGTATCATACATGCAGTGTCATACATGCAGTATCACACATACTATATGTAGTATCATACATGCAGTATCATACATACTATATGTAATTCAATACATCCATTATCATACATTCCATATGTAGTATCATACATGCAGTATCACAAATACTATATGTAGTATCATACACGCAGTATCATACATACTATATGTAATTCAATACATCCATTATCATACATTCCATATGCAGTATCATACATGCAGTATCACAAATACTATATGTAGTATCATACATGCAGTATCATACATACTATATGTAATTCAATACATCCATTATCATACATTCCATATGTAGTATCATACATGCAGTGTCATACATGCAGTATCATACATACTATATGCAGTGTCATACGTGCAGTATCATACATGCAGTATCATACATACTACTTTTATTGATATCCGCCAAAGCAGGAGAAAAGTCCCTTACCTGTCTCGACATCAAAATCTGCAAAGAACAAAAAGTGTTACCTTACCTGGAAAAGGTTGTCTGCAACAAATTGAATATAAACACAGCAGAACCCGAGCTGAACCACACAGAGGAAGAAATTCACCACAAAGCTAAAATATGGCAAAAATACACAAAAAGTGTCAAGTATAATAAACAGGAAGTTTAATTAAAAATGCAAATATTTCAACATAGTTATATTAACCTTAAATCTATATCATTTACTACCTACAATTGTGCATTGGGCCACTCCGAAAAAAACCCCACCCTTTTAAACAAAACAAATAACATTGTAAGAGTTGAAATACGTGATCTGGGTATGAAACTTGAATATTGCAATTAAAATCACGTTCGTTTTGGCCAAAAGCTTTTTCGCTGGCACTCAAAAGGACCAGGCATCACAAAAACATAACACAAGTCAAGTGACCTTTCATCAATACGGAAAACAGGGGAAGGACGTAGAAAAGAATGGAAAAAGAGAAGATGAAGAAGGTTCTGGATTTCTCTTTCCTCTCCTGGTTTTCCCTAATGATGTTATCTAACCTTATATTAGTGAAGGTTGTACCATACTCTTTTTTTATTTAAATACATTATTTACAATTCAACTATTAAACAAATCTATCATTAAAAATCTACAATTTTTTTAAATCGATCTTTTCAAATTGAACTTGCTTGAAGCCAAGTGGTCACATGCTCAATTTAACTTTATAAAATTCCGAACATTTTTGCTTTGTTATGGGCAGTGACTCTCAGTATTGGTGTGATAAACTTATTAATAGCAATTTCAGTAAAAATAAGTCCATCAAATAAAGAACAATAACAACATTAGATCCACTTAGCTGAAAACTGAAGCGAAAAAGAGGGCACAAAAAATGGTTTTTACTTCATTATTCAATTCTGATTTAATCTTCAATTATATCTACGACTATAAACTGTTGCAAAATTTCTCAAAGTATCTGCAACGAAGTAAACGTGAAACTTCCTTCTTGCCTCCGTACTTTCATCTAGACATATCCTGCCATTATCACAAACAATAAGATCTGTTAAATTTTACTGGAAACGTTTGAGCCACAAAAAGTCTGAAAATTCAAAATTGAAAAGAAAGACTGACGTATGACAATTTTTGAACTTTATTCTCTTCAATATAAATTGTCAGTTTAAATCGATCGTTCATTTCATGCAGAACTAAATCATCAGACTAAATCTGTATTTTCCAGCCTTACCCCATTTTGTGTTAATATCGAAACACTCGTAATTAATCTTTCATCCTGTCTGGTCAATACTGGGTTATAATGAAGTAAAACTGGAATATAACTGTCTAAAAAATTAAATATGAATCTGCAGCAATGATTGTAGGCTTATCTTAGACAAGAACATCCCTCTGACAAAAAAAGATCCACTATTGTAAAGGAGCGCAGTATATTAAAAACACTTCGTACACACTGTAAATCTTTGAATAGCACCTTTCTTCTCTTGAAAAAATACCCATAGGATAGTATACTGAAGTCACGTTTAATTCAATTTCAAAATTCCAATTATTTTTAACTAAGCAAAGCACCACTGAGGCTAAGTAAAAACAACTGGCTGCTTTTCGATATTATATTCAGTGCAATGGTACAAATGTGGTAAATCAGAATATTGTGCTGGCTGGAAGGCAACCTATTTATTTCAGATGGACAGGATATTTAGCTGTGCCGCAAATATATGTAAGTTGGTATAAACATTTCAAAGGTTTACCTTTTAATAAATAGTTTTGATTCTACCAGCATCTTTAATTCTGGATAGATCACATAAGGTCAGGTGCAAAGAATATCAACTGCGCTCCAACAATACACGAGATACAAAATTACTAAAAATCTGCGGCTATTAAGTCTAAAAGGATAAAATTTTCAATGCAGTTTGACAATAAAATTTTTAAAAAGTAAAAAAATTCCTTTTTAAGATCAGGCTTGAACCAAGGTCCTGACATAATGCATTTTTCATCTTAGCAACCAAGCCAATCAGGCTTGTTCAATACTTGAACAATTTTTCTTGTTATTGTGCAAATTTGGGCTTGCAAATATTTAATTACTTGGCTTTCTAACAAGGGAAATGATGGCATTCAGTCTGTAATATCAATATCACCTTAATGAAGTTGAGGCTTGTTTCTACAAAGATTCACAATTCAAGGATGCTTCTATTGGCCAATATTTTGTAATAACTTTGTCGTCACCAACATTTTAAAAAATTTGTTCAAGATCCAATCACTCATACCTTCCTAAATTTTAAACAATTTTAAACTGCAGTATATCACACTGGGTGACTGTCAAAACAAAAAGAAAATGTCATATTTTTCTGTCGCCAAAATTTTCAAGTTCAATTGAAAATTCAAAAAAGCTACTGTGATGGCACATTCAGGAATGTAGGGTAAAATTAAACAATTAAACTCTAATGTAGCTTGTCATTAATTTTCAATAAAAACAAACACGAGAAGAGAGCAAATATATATAGCCATAGCAACCATTTTAAGAATCAATCACTCATACCTTCCTATCTTTGAAATCTTTGGGCTAAATCTATTGAGAACCAACTGCGTTAACTGGCCATAGTCGATTCTGTTGTCCTTCAACCTATTAAAATAACCAAGAGTAATAGAAATATCACAAAATGATCCTAAA
>RDPX01000066.1:24931-43437 GCA_003991215.1 Morbakka virulenta
AATATCAACTGCGCTCCAACAATACACGAGATACAAAATTACTAAAAATCTGCGGCTATTAAGTCTAAAAGGATAAAATTTTCAATGCAGTTTGACAATAAAATTTTTAAAAAGTAAAAAAATTCCTTTTTAAGATCAGGCTTGAACCAAGGTCCTGACATAATGCACCTTCCATCTTAGCAACCAAGCCAACCAGGCTTGTTCAATACTTGAACAATTTTTCTTGTTATTGTGCAAATTTGGGCTTGCAAATATTTAATTACTTGGCTTTCTAACAAGGGAACTGATGGCATTCAGTCTGTAATATCAATATCATCTTAATGAAGTTGAGGCTTGTTTCTACAAAGATTCACAATTCAAGGATGCTTCTATTGGCCAATATTTTGTAATAACTTTGTCGTCACCAACATTTCAAACATTTTTCAAGATTCAATCACTCATACCTTCCTAAATTTTAAGCATTTTTAAACAGCAGTATATCACACTGGGTGACTGTCAAAACTAAAAGAAAATGTCATATTTTTCTGTCGCCAAAATTTTCAAGTTCAACTGACGTATTAAAATTCAAAAAAGCTACCGTGATGGCACATTCAGGAATGTAGGGCAAAATGAAACAATTTAACTCTAATGTAGCTTGTCATTAATTTTCAATAAAAACAAACACGAGAAGAGAGCAAATAAATATAGCCATAGCAACCATTTTAAGAATCAATTACTCATACCTTCCTATTTTTGAAATCTTTGGACTAAATCTATCGAGAACCAACTGCGTTAACTGGCCATAGTCGATTCTGTTGTCCTTCAACCTATTAAAATAACCAAGAGTAATAGAAATATCACAAAATGATCCTAAACTATACACCATCAATATAAAACAGTAACGAAGAACCATTTTCTCCATACCAAATGGCAGTCTGCTTTGATCTATCTATCCATCTATACATTTTACTATCGATCCATAAATCCTTCTATCGATCTATAGATCGGTTCATAAATTCACTCATCCATTTATTCATCGATCCATCCATTCATCTACTCATATATATATATATAGATATAGATATTTATATATTGCTACAGCTCCCTTCTTGACAATAACTGTTCTTTCAATAACTGTTCTTTCATACTACGATCTACTGCTCTACTGCTCTTCTGTGATATGTCACTTTTCTATGATCTACTGATTTTCTATGATCTACTGATTTTCTATGATCTACTGATTTTCTATGATCTACAGATTTTCTATGATCTACAGATTTTCTATGGTCTATTGTTTTTCTTCAACCAACTGTAATACCAGGCAACGTTGGCCGCAGAAATAGCAACAAATTGTTTTTTTCAAAACCCTATCCAAAGATATTATGTAAGCTCCAGAAAGAGAGCATGGTATTAGAGCTAGCTATTTGCATAGACTAAAAACTAATAGTATATATGAAACCATAAGTTGTTATACTATTAAACAGGATTTGCGATTGAATCATACAAATTTAGGAAAAACAGGGAAGGGTCTGTATGAGAAAATACGATAAAAGTTATTAGTCAGGGTACTATTAAGACGTGAATGTCGAAAAGAATGAAGGCGGTGCAATTATGTGCAAGGGTATCAAAGCAGAAATCTGCATAAGCAAAGGTTAACAATGAACAAAGAAGGGCTGTTGTGATGCGAAAAGAATATATTAGATTAAAAATAAATGAACATCAGATGGGGTCTAGTGAAACTCTTCCTTTTCTATGATATATTACACCTCCAGGATCTAGTAGTCTTTTATACTCTATTGCTCTTTTATGATTTATCACATTTTAAGATCTATTGCCCTGCTATGATACATCGGTTCCCTATGATCTACCACGTTGCTCATCTCATTTTCTATAATGTATCTATTGCCTATGATCTACTGATTTTATATATATTATATATATATATTATATATATATATATATATATACATATCACTCTTCTAATCCTGTTTCATTATCTATGGCTTTTCTCTGATCCAAAGCTGTTCTAAGCTTCGCTGTTCTTCTATGATCTACCACCTTTCCATGGTCTGTCGCTTTTCTTGACCAAAATCGTAGAATGCACAATGTTCATTTGTTATCTTAAACTGCAGATGTATTCAGATATCGATTTAATATGTGAATAAGCTCAACTGAAACTCTTGAAACAAAATTTTTAGTTTGGTGACGCATGCAAAACAATGAAAATCACATTACTTAAAAACACAGTAACTCTTCAATGACAGACGGAAGCATGAAGTAATGCTGACAACTGTAAAATCTAAAAAAAGCTAGTTCTGTTTCGGTTTCAAGATGTAAGGTGGGTTTATATTCTCCACTCTAAATTGCAACAGCGGTTGCCAATTCACCTTTAACAGATTTAGTTGCTAGGTATTAGAGCTAACTTACCCTTCTGTAACTGTCCTACTGCATATGACAAGCAAATGCATACAGTGAATGTTAATTATTCCAAGCAATGCCAAAACAAGTGGACCAACCTAAAATTAGTGTAAAATGATAAAAAAAGACTTAACTTCCTTGAATGATATCAGGTGATTTGAATTCAAAGGATGGTTTTCTCGTCTTATGATGCATGTATTTTTATAATCCTTGATGTATATCATTCCAAATAATGCAAAAAGAAAAAGAAAAAGGAAAAGAAAACAACAACAGGAAAACACTGTAAGAAACGTTTAATCAAATATACCCAAATACAATATATTACAAAGACATCAATATTTAGCAGTAAAAATATTACCTGTACTAAAATTTTGCAAAGAGATTCATTATTATTTTACCAAGAAAGTAATAAAATGACAGCTGTAATTTTAAATGAGTAAATTTTCATTATCAGTTCTCAGGGAATTATCGACTATTGCCTATTTCTCGAGTATCGAATATGCTACTACAATAACACCTTATGATATCTTGATATAGAAAAGAAAAATCAATGATCTCCAAATTTATTTTTCACTGGCCCATTCTTTTAACATTGGATATGTGAATGAACCTTTAAAAATGTTCACACCCCAGTTGTCTGAAAAACACCTAAATCTGATACAGCATAGAATTAGCTCTGCATCATTAATAAACATTGAAAAATGGTAATAGAAATTGTCATTAATATTTCAACCAAATTCATTTTTACTCCACAAAGATATATCATGGATAACTAAGAGATATATTTAACCAAAGGCAAAAACAGATCGAGGTTTGTGATCCAGGATAGATTTAATGTGTTTTGCATTCAAATTAATTATGAAAAAACACCAAGTAGGTCTAAACATGAAATATTGTTGACTGAGTCACTTATTTTTAAGGAAAGGAAAGCAATTGAAATCAATTCTTAAGACATCTTTTAAATAAACAATAAGAGGACCAAACTTAACAATCGTTATAAAGATAACTTTCCTTCTGGTTGACAGCTATTTTGCTAGATCAAAGGCACCAGAAAGTGAAAGCTGAAAGTCACTTTTTATTCAATACTGAAAACAAAGATATGATTGAGAAACCCCGTCGATTTTTGGTGTGACATGGCGAGGAAAGCCCGTCACGTTTGGTGAGTGATTGTCTCAAACAATTGTAAACTATAAACAAATCCTTTTCGTCTGCAAATAGGAGATCATGACAACTGAATATGAATTGCCTCAAATGTTTCTAAATGAACGATAGACGTAGCTCACTCAACTACTTTGAATTGATTTATCTCGAAATATTCACTCTATTTGCAGTTCACCAACAAATATTGTTATAGCAGAATCAGAATTCACAGTATTGCTTGTACCCTTGATATTAAATATATTACTGACAAAGTTATTAAAACAATTCAGGGTTTGTCCATGGTTGGTTTCTACTAGAGAATATGTAATATGTGGTGCGAATGATTATATTGGAAAGTTTGGGTGAAAGAAGGCACATGTTTCCTGTGCATGTTTAAAGCGTTGCACATTTCACTGAAAGTAAGACAAGATTGACCGAATATACCTAAAGAGCTAATGGAGATATTTACGAAGCTAACTTTTAAAAAGTTGGAATGTTAAATCACGAATCAAGGAAAAATTTCTTTCATATATTTGAAAAGCACTTTCATCCAAGTTGAAAGTGTTGAAGACGTTGCTACTGTTGAGGAATCTGTTATGTGAAGAAAATGAATAATGTAAATGAGATTGAGCAAAATGCAGGGATTGAACCAACTATTTCCATTGCGGATGGTAGAGAAGAAGAAAGAGAAACTTTACATGAACAAAAAGAAATGGTTGACTCAAAAGAAAAGAAAGATGAAATAGCATTCCAAAAAATTGATTTTAAGAGACTCCATGACACTGTCAACAAGGTTAATAAATTTTCAGAATATTTCTAATATCACAGAAAAACTAACAACCTTATTGTGGCTGTTTCTCTATTGGTTTCGAGACAGATTTAAAACAAGACAAAAGAAACAAAAATTCAGCTAAATCACCATGGTGGAAAAGACGAGTAGAAGATGATATTAATATTAAAGACCCACAGACGAATATCAATCTACCATCAAGCTACAAAAGTGGTGAATTAAGATCTACAAGAAAGATTGAGAAATAGTACGAAAAACAAAAATTAATGGAAAGGACTACAGCTGACATTGGATGAACTTATACAAAGAGATGGCAGAGCTGAATAGGTATAATGAGAAGATTCAGCAATTCAAACAAAATAGATTATTCAATTCTGATCAGAAAAGACTATTTGCTAAACTTAATGGGCTAAATCAAAATGAAAGCGAAATGCTAAATCCTGAAGAGAGTAGACAGTTCTGTAATGACATATAGAGTAAAGATAAAGAGCATAACAGAAATGCTGACAGGCTGATAACATTAAAACAAGAGAGTAATTACAGAAAATAGGAAGGTTTAGTAATTGAAAAGGAGGAAGTACTAAAGTAAAGTCCAAAGATTCCAAACTGAAAAGTCCTCTGGAAGAGATGGATTTCAGGGATATTGTATCAAGAGATTATCGTCCTTACATCAGAGAACACCTTGTCAATTAAATCATACTTTAACAGACAGCCAAAAACGTCCTGTGTGGCTTACCTATGGAAGGAGAATGTTTTGTCAAAAGGGTAACGCTAAAGGGAATGTCGTTGACAATTACCAAGAAATACCCTGCCTTCCCATTTTGTGTAAACTGCTAAGATGAACTATATCAGATCACCTTTAGAACTTCCTGGAGGGAAAAAGCAACCACCTGATGAGCAGAGTGGTTTTAAAAGTAAGTATAGATGGACAAAGGACCAATGTATGATAGATAGAGCCGTATTGACGGTGTGTAAAAGAAGGAGAACAAATCTAGCAATAGCATCGGTTGATTATCGCCAAGCACATGATTTGATCCCCCATAGCTGGATTGAGGAGTGTTTATTCGGAGTTGCTGACAAAACAAAACAAACTACTAGTATGTAGCATGAAGCATGAGCTGGAGATTGGAGCTGATCTCTTGTGTTACCTCGCTTGGTAAGGTCAGTACCAGATGAGGTATGTTCCAAGGTGACAGTCTCCCATCACTTCTATTTGTTTTATGTCTAGTACCAATGACTGATTTTAAGGAAAGTGAAAATAACGTATGAAACATGAGACAAAATTACAAAATTTGCTCTTTATGGACCACTTAAATTGCTTGCCAAAACTGAAAACCAAATCGATTCTTTAGTAAAAACAGTGCACATGTTTAGTGAAGACAAAGGGATCGAATTTGGAATTAAGAAATGCTGGGTTCTTGTGCCAAAACAAGGAGTTTAAAAGGAATAGAAGCAGCTGATTTAAAAATATATGATGGAAGTGTGGTAAAAACTATTGAAGAGGAAGACTATAAATATCTCGGAATTCTAGAATATGATAAGATCAAGGGAAGAGAAATGAAAAAGTAATTTGCAAAGGAGTATAAACGGCGTACACAATTCATTCTTAAATCTAAACTGAATGGCAGAAGCAAGATCATATCTATCAATACATGGTCAGTGACAGTGTTGAGGTACGGAGCTGGAATTATCAACTTGAACGTAGATGAAGTAAAGGATCTTGATAGAAAAACACGGAAATTGTTTACCATGCATAAAGGGCTTCGCCCAAAAAGTTATGTGGATCGACTTGATATTAATCGAAAAGAGGATGGGAGAGGATTAATGAGTTGTGAAGATGCCATCAGGAGTGAGAACAATAATTTGGGATGGGAGAGGATTAATGAGTTGTGAAGATGCCATCAGGAGTGAGAACAATAATTTGGGATGGTACCTAAAGACCTAATTGATACTCTATTACAAGATGTTAAGCATGTACGCATATAAGATATTGAGAGCTGTGACAAAAAATCAGAGTTTACGAGATTTTTAAATGAACTAAAGGAAGCTTGGAAAGACAAACAAATGTATGGTCAGTTTATTAGAGATTCACCAGGAACCATTGATAAAGAGGCATCTTGGAAATGGCTCAGTAAGTGTGATTTAAAGATCCCGACTGAGGCATTGGTATGTGCTGCGCAGGAGCAAGCCATTAGAGCTAATTATGTGAATATATATAAATATATATATATATATATATATATATATTCGTAGGAATTAATAAGCAACTATGGGACTGCATGAAAAATTCAATATCTAGAGTAGCTTGTTATGATTCAGCCAATCTCTAAATTTGTCATCAACAGTGCTGATGTCATCCCTGATGCCTGTCGTACGCCAATTCAATTCATGTTGAGGTGTTTGTACGTCACCACATACACAGTTTGGGTGATCACTCAGACCAACTTAATGCATGTAACTGGCATGTCGGCCATAGGCAGAGCGAATTCGGTTTTGGAGGACCCAGTGTCTTCGACTTACCTCATAGCCTGCTGGTTTTTCTGAATGTGTCGCAATATATCCGCGGAGCCTGCACTTAGAATCACTCTAACGTCTATTCCACACGAATTTCATCCATAGGTCAGGAGACATATTTTCGTCGATTTGATTTGACAGGATGTGAATGCATGTAGATAGAGGCATTCAGCTCTTGGGGCGAACATTGAATAGAGGAGACGTTGCAGGTTGATGGAATAAATGCGAATCGTTCATTGCACATTTACGCAGGTTCAGAATGTTTCAGTCTCTTTGGATGTCTTGAGGCTAGATGCCACAGAGGACTGGAAGGTCGTAGGAGTATAGAGGTACTTTAAATTTTTGTCGAACTGGATCTTTTCACCCAAAGTTGTAACTTTGAGTTCGTACTCAGCATGAATGTTGTTTGGATGGAAAATGTTGGCAACGGTTTTAGATGTATTTAGGTTGAGACGCCAGTTGTGAAAGTAGACTCTCAATTTATCAAGGTCATGAGATATGATTCTCTCAATGACCTGCACTGTTATCACTGTACACGAGGGCGATGTTATCTGCGTAGATGTACCTGTTGCTGATCATCTCAGGAATGTCATAGGTGTACAGATTGAAAAGTGTGGGCGCGATGGCGGAGCCTTGTGGGACACCATTGACAAGTGTTCTGTAGCGAGACTTTTTCTTCCAAATATATACATGAATCCGACGCTGGAATATGATATCCATGATCACAAGTATTATCCCTTTATTTGGGATGGTTCTTAGCAGTTTCAGAGTACGCCCACGGTACCAGACTGTGTCGTAAGCAGCGATTAGGTCGACTAAGACGATACATACTTTATTCGTTTCTCAAAAGAAGTCTCAATGTCTTCCGTCAATAGTGCAACTTGATCAAGGGTACAGCGTTCGTAAAGTTTATAGGTTATGCATAGAAGGCTGATCGGTCTGTAGCTCTTGGCGCTTTCTTGTGGCTTGTTTAGCTTTAGAGAAGCTTTGACTTTGGTAAGTTTCCACAGGTTCGGAAGCTTTTTAGAGTGAATGCAGTAGTTGAAGAGTGGCTGGAGCCACTGTATGCAGTCCTCGTGGAGGTGTAGAAAAATTTATGGTGTATATTGTCAGGACCGGGTGCCTTGCCAGCTTTCAGAGTCTTCATAGCGGCTACGACTTCATCGATGGAAAAGTCACTACAGAAATTCTGGTCAGTTGAAGGAGCATTCTATATCATCTTCAGTTGTCGGTTCACGTCTTTTGGGAATTCACAATTAGGTTTTATCGAACTTTCCATTCTTCCAGAGACAAGAGGCAACCGCCTTTGCGCTGACAAAGTGTGAGTTAGGATATGAATTTTTCCTGCCTGTGAGTTTGTTAATGATTCCACAGGGTTTCCTGCTGGAGTGTTTTATGTCGATGCTCTCAACTGTTGACAGCCATGCTTTCTTACGCCTTGTGGTGAGATGATCTATTAATTTGTTTGCCATTTCTTGACTTTATGCTGTCGATTGAGCCTGTTCGTGATCCTTCGTTAGTTCATTCCAAGCGGTGTCCCATTTTTGGATTGTACAATTTGCGACACCCGCTAGAGACAGTGTTTTTAGCCAATTTTAACAGATTGTTCTGAAAGGCGGTGTAACAGGCGTTGGTATCAGTAGTATCGACCGTGGCAAGATCGTCACATATGCTAGCCGATTCTGTTTCAAAACGAGCCCAGTCAGCTTTTTTAAATTCCAACGTGGGACTGGAGCAATTGGTGAGTACTCTATCTGGTCAGGATGGTATATGATGGTCGCTTGATGTTGCGCCTTTGGACAATTCGGCCGACTTTGTGGACAGGGTGCGGCATGTTTGCATCGAATGAGTAGAACGATAAATCTGGTTTAGTAGTCGTGCACAAAATTTGTTTCATATTCAAGCAATAAGATATAATATAGTCCGTATTGATCAGGCATGGACATTAGTTTCCTTGCAATGAGCAGGTACTTACGGAAGCAACCACGAGGTTGCCAATTTCCCCCCAACTATGTGAAGAATAACCCTGATGAAACTGCAGATTCACAGAACTGTGAATTACATGGTAACTCAGAAAACAGGTAAACAATAAGTCATGTCATTTGCGAGTGAATCACACAGGCGCAAAAAGAATATAAAAAGAAGACACGACAAAGTTACACAGATGGTCCATTGGAAAATATGTGAGAAATTTCAGGATGAACCTCTCGTTATTGGTAATGACCATCTTTCGTATTAGATGCGGTATAACATCTGCCTGTGGTTTTAGCTACCAGTATAATAATAATAATATAAATAATAATATTAATATTAATAATAATAAAAATAATAATAATAATAATAATAACAATAATAATGCCATTTGGTATTTATTAAAACCTTTTGTAATTAAAAAAATATAGAGGGGAATAAAATGTACACAGTCTAGATTTATTGCTGTAATACCTTGTTTAGCACTTCCGTATCTTTCTGTATCTTTTCAGGTTAGGTATGGAAGGTGATGACTTCATGCGATGTTGTCATAACAATAACAACTGCTGGAGTAATGTAACATTGTAGTGTATCAGTTTGAGTAGAATGTTGTTGCTATTTTCAGGTCATCTACCATGCTTGTCTTGTTAGAGGACATGTGCCTGTAATTACTTTACCTGACTTGTTATTGGGTTAGGAATATGGAATTTTTACCTATCTATCATTAAGTGATGTGTGAGTACTTGATAAAAATCAAAACGATTGATACCTGATGACACTAAAGATGGAAGAGAATTGGTTGCTTTAAATAACATACCACAATCCCAGCATGCTTAATTGACAATGGGAGGCCCAGTATTCCTGTACCAATACTTCCTTTGATTATATGCATGGATACTTGCCAGTTCCTATTGCAAGAAAAAGTTCAGAAAAGATTGTGAAATTCCTTGGGTCTAAAAATTTTGGTAATTTTACAAACAAACAAAAAACTAGGAGAAAACGGTCTCACAATGGTCTTACTAACAAGAAATAAAGGAATAATAACAAAAACAACATTATTCAATATTCACAGTTTTTGGTAAAACGCACCTGATATCACAATTATATCATTATATATCATTATATTATATTATATATATTTTATTATATATCATTATATCATGTTTGTTTAACTAAAACAAAAGCTAATGTAGCAATGACAATTTGGGTAATTCAAAGGATATTGGACGCGTTGATATTTGAGAGGATTCAGGCTTGAGCTAACAATGGAGGAACCAATGTGAAAAGAAGCCAACAAAAAATAGCTCTTAGTAAACAAGTAAATTTTAGTATCGTGTCCCTGAACAGATTAGAATCCTTAAAAGCACAACAAAACCTCATGTGAAAATCAAAGTCAAAACATGAGGTTTTGTCTTTGATAGACACTGAGCTTGTTTCTTATGATAACCTGCAAAATTATTGGCCAAAACCAGACCCAGTGATAAAGCCATGACTACAATGTCAATCTGTTGGCACATAACACTTTTGAAGCCAAACTAAACCGGTTTAGTTAATAGATTCACAAGTTCAACAAAAATATCTTCTGGAATAGGAGGTGACGTAGGCCTTATTTAAAAGCACATTAGTTAATAGATTTTTGAAATCAAAAGTCTATTTACTAACATGACCGCCATGTTTATGGGTATAAGTGCCCATGTGAAGCCAGGTACACAGGATAGACATCTTCAAAATTAATCAATAGAATTAAAAGACATGTGCTCAGTATTTACAGAAAGAAACCCTATTTCAGTCAAGTTCTGCTAAAAAGACAATGCAAGAAAAAATGCAAAAATAGACCATTGGAGGCAATTCCTATTCAACTTGCATCACGTGATCTTTGTAGACAAAAATAATTTGTGTATAACCTTAACATATTTTAGCCAATCAGTCACAAAAAGTAGCTAGTTTTCTTAATCTTTTCTTTGTTTTTCAGTATTGATTAAAATTAACCTGACTTTAGCCCTTATTCTGACATCTTGGCCCAGTTAAGTGCCAGCAAAATAACTATTAGCCAAAATGAATTGTTGAGGCTGAAGTCATGATGGAGGTTAAGTACTTAAACACACGTACGGTTAAGAAAGGTTCTTTCAATTATATATATATATATATATATATATATAAGAGATATAATAATTGGAAAGAATAAAAAAACTACACTATCCATTTCGACAAGCCTGTTTCGTGACTTTATTCACTCGTCAGGAAATGTACATTTCCTGACGAGTGAGTAAAATCACGAAAAAAGCTTAGTTGAACGTGTCAATAGGGACCTTAAAGCTCACCTTCAAGCAGTCATCACCAGTGATCATAGTGGAGATCAGAAAGATTTATGGAAATCAGCAATTTACAGTTACCTGTAGAAGCAGAGAACAATAGTCCATACTAAGCTAGGGAAAAGTCCAGCAGAGTGTTTGTTAGGAAGGAAGATTAAGGGTATAGAGATTTTGCTGCCGAAGTCAGAAACCCAAGCAGATTGGGGTAAGGCTATAACAGTATTGAAAGAAGGCACGTGGGTACAGGTTAGACTTTCACAGAAGGGGTTTGACAAACTAGCCTCTAAATGTTCTCAACCAATCCAGGTGAAGAAGAGGGTTGGAAAATATACCTATGACTTGATAGATGGTCGCAGGTGGAACCTAAGGAAGCTAGAAGCTGTACAAACTAGTAGTATTGACATTCAAGATGAACAGAGTGGTGTAGAACCACAATCCCCCACAGAAACAGTTCCACGAGGACAGACATTGGATAGACCAGTTAGGGACAGACGACCCTCAGCTTACTTAAAGGACTATGTTGTTAATTATAAGTAAGAGCTATTTTAGTATATTGGATAATTATTCGTAGTAGTTAAGTAGTACTGGAATGTTATTAGTTAGCTTATTATTCATCTAGTTAATTTTGGGAGGGGGGAAGGTGACGTGTATGGTTACCATGGAAACTCCTTGTGCAAGACACCAAGTATTGATGTCAAACAGATTAACATTGTTGACATAGATGGTGTCCCATTAATTGTGTAATCAGAAATTCCTAATAGTTATGGGTCACTCAAGAGTGCTTACTTGATGTTTTTTAGTTGTAATGATGATGTAATGTATAAATTACCTTGTAAATATTATTTATATAAGAGAGTGATTTATTTCTATTCAGAGAAGAAAGAAGAAGAGAAAGACAGACGCACCTCGCTTTTAGGTGTGTAGTGTAACGATCGTCTCATTACTGCTGGATTGCTATTATATCGCTATGAGCCTTTTATTGCGGATACTATATCACTACTCTGATTACATCCTCCATAATCTTTATCAATGGTCCCAAAAAAGCTTTAACTTCTTTAATGATCATCATTTCCTCTTCCTGGCGTTATGCATACGGGGTCTACTTGACATTACCCATAATATATTTATTACGGTGGCGACATTTACTAATCAGTTCGTTGCGTTTATTCAAAAGCTGCTCAGAGTCTGATTTTATTATGCATATTTTTTCGCATAAGCACAAGTCACAACGTCTAGTACCATAAACATAGAAGGATGTTTTAACAGCTATTGACCAATTAATTTTAAACTGTGCTTTATCATCCTTTAGTTTCCATACTAACTTAAACGCTCTGGAAACATTGAGCACTCTTAGTGAACGTTGGNTGGCGTTATGCATACGGGGTCTACTTGACATTACCCATAATATATTTATTACGGTGGCGACATTTACTAATCAGTTCGTTGCGTTTATTCAAAAGCTGCTCAGAGTCTGATTTTATTATGCATATTTTTTCGCATAAGCACAAGTCACAACGTCTAGTACCATAAACATAGAAGGATGTTTTAACAGCTATTGACCAATTAATTTTAAACTGTGCTTTATCATCCTTTAGTTTCCATACTAACTTAAACGCTCTGGAAACATTGAGCACTCTTAGTGAACGTTGGTATATTTTACTAATATTACTATATATATATATATATATATAGATAGATATATATATATATATATATATTTATATATATGATGAAGTGTGTTCAGAAAGTTTTCAGACCTGTCTTATTTTAATTGCCATAATATATCTGTTTTACTAAGATTTTAATCTTATGAAACCCACCCTGGAAATATTCTTAAGATATTCATACAAATTAGGCAATTTTCACCTTGATATTCTTATAGAAGCTATTCTTATAAAAAGAAAGGCGTGTATGTTCATGAGACTCTTAAAAAAAACAACTGATTTGAATATTATCCAAATAAAATGTCTATCGTCATCATTCTATCATTAAATGTTAAACCTCCATTGCATTATTTAGTAATTGTAGCTTTAAAAAGAGTTTTATTTGCCTGAACTTCATTTCTACTGTATCATTACCTACCAGATTAAAGATTTTCCTACACCATACAGCAAAGGACAGAACTCCTTTTGTACTGAATGTCCATGATTTGAGATTAAACAAAATTTCACCCTCTTGGCAAAACCAATTGAGATTGCAGTCTCAAATATTCTCTCTAACCAAATGTGTAGTCCCAATGTGCAATTACAAAATAAACAGGCAAAACTGGCAGGATGTAACTAATGTTACCTAATTTAACAAACTTCATTGAAGCTAAACATTTCTACAATCTCTATTTAATTCGACACCTCAACATACCTCTATAACACTAACTTTTGGAACCAACTACAAAAAAACCTGTCCAAATTCACCTCCTCTTCTTCTTCTTTGCTTTTGGCTATATCCTCTTAGGATTCGCCACAGCGGATCAGCCGTCTTCAGCCTGTTCTGTTGATCACACCAGCATCCCTTGCACCAACAGCCTCCACATATCTGTCAATCACATCCTTCTATTTCTTCCTTGGCCTCCCTCTGTGCGTTCTGGTGGGTACTTCATAACTCAGTACCCTCCTTCCAACATAATCTGTGTCACGCCTTGCCATGTGTCCGTACCAACGAAGTCTTGACTTCCTCATCTTGTCTCTAAGTCTCCTGATATGGGATGAATGTAGTCGTTAGGAATTCTGTCTGGTCACATCATACCAAGTGACTACCTAATCATGCGCATTTTAGCTACTTCCAGATCCGCTTCTTGTCGCTGGGTGGTAGAAACAGTTTCCAGACTATATAATAGAGTTGGGCACGTTACCGTCTTGTAAACTTTTCCCTTCATCAGTGGTGATATTTTCCTATCACAAAGTACCCCTGTTATCTTTCTCCAGCTATCCCAACCGGCCCGCACTCTCCTCTTTACTTCTCTTTCATAGTTTCCGTTTGCTTATAGAGTTAACCCTAAATACTTAAATTCGCTCACTGTAGGTATTTCCACCCAACCCAGCTGTATTCTGTCGCTCTGGCTTCCATTCAAATATAGGTATTCTGTTTTTGTCTGGCTAATTGTCATTCCTCACCTCTCCAAGGCATAACACCACCTCTTCAGCTGTAATTCATCTTCTTTTCTATTCTCACTACACAGTACAATATCGTCTGCGCACATCATATTTTGAGAACCATCTCTTCTTACTTCATTTGTGAGTCTGTCTATTACCACTGCAAATAGAAAAGCTCTTAAAGCCGAGTTTTGGTGCAGGCCTACCTTCACTTCGAAGTAATCTGTGCTTCCTATAGAACTTCGAACACACCTAATTCAGTAAATTGTCATAAGATGTGACCACATGGTGACATCTTTCTAATCTGTTATACAACTTAGGTAATGGAATGGTTTAGGTCTCTTAATACATGTGAATCATTGGAGTTATACAACTGACAACATCACCAAGCATTCTCAAACTTAAACAAAGTAGCACTATAAAATCTTGATGGGCACTTACTCAATGAGGTCAATTTCATCCAACCAAAGATCCGTTTTCGATCCATCTGGCAAAGAAAAGTCTGATGGTGAATCGACTGACTCTCCATCTTCAGTGGCAGTGGTGTCTTCCATCAATGGAGACTTGTCATCCATAGTGTTGCTCTGAAAATAAACCTAAAAGTGACAAAATCAGAGATTTGTTGTGTGATTTTAAGTTTTGAAATGTGATTTAATTAATTTTTTTTATTATTATCTTATTATTATCATAGCTTTTGCTCTGACTGTTGTCATTGCCGTTTACTTCTGCTAGGCGAGTCATAACAAATGACCAAAGGCTAGCTGAGATTCTTTGACTTCATATTTCCAACATCTTACTGAGTATCCTTGCAATTCCTAGCAGAGCCGTTTCCTGCATTACACCTTTCTCGTATGGTATTCCAATCTTCTGCATCCATGACTCAAACCCTCGGAAAATACTTCCCAAAGCACCTATAACCACAGGGTCAACTTTTAGCGATTTAAATCCTCACAGTCTTACAATTTCTCTCTTTAGATCTTGGTACTGTTCTACCTTTTCCCTTTCTTTCTCTTCAACTCTTCAATCTGCGTGTATAGTAATATCTACAATGATTCCAGTCTTCTCTTTCTTGTCAACTACTATGATATCTGGTCTTCTACCCTGTATTACGTTGTCACAATGGATATTGCTATTCCACATCGTTTTCTATTACGCCTTCGGGTGAGTGTTCATACCATTTTTCATGGTGTTCATACCATTTTTCATGGTGTTCTAATCCCCGCACTTTACATATATCTCAAAGAATTTTTCTTGCAACATTGTCATGCCGTCTTTTATATTCTCTTTGAGTGAGTTTATCACAACCACACACAATATGATGCACACTTTCCCCTTTCTCATCATATAGTCTGTAAAATTGATTTTCGCTAGTATGGTCAATATAGTATTTCACATAGTTTGTCCTAAGAACCTGCTCCTGTGCAGTGCAAGTTAATGATTCTGTACCAACCTTTAAGTCACATTTTGACAACCAACTCCATGTACATTCCATGTCGATTTTCTCGGACATAACCCTTGCTAATTGCCCAACCATTCTTTTCTCAGTTCACTTCTCCTTAAGCTCCTGTGTCGTCTGATTCTTAACTCCACGACTTGGTATCGCTGCGTCAGTATGCGCGGTCTTAGCTGCCGCTACTTCTTTGATGAAATGTTCAGTAGAATTTCCAATATTAAATGCAAGGCTACTCTCTTCTGTCCGTACGCAATTCTCTACACTACATGGTCCTATCCCTTCCTCATACCTTTTTATGAATAACCTATCTACGTCACTTTTCGAATGCAATGCTCCATGCATAGTCATTGTTTTTCTTGACTTTCTGTCTAGCCTTTTCAATTCACTTTCTTTCCAGCTGATCACTCCTGCACCATATCTGAATATTGCCATTTTCCATATGTTAATCGCAGTGATTTTATTCTTCCCATTAAGGTGAGACTTCAAAATCAGTCTTAGACGCCTTTTGTATTCTCTGATCGTTTTCGCTTTCATCTTCAATTTTATCTAGCTCAACAATACCCAGGTAGGTATACCCATCTTGTTCTACCTCTTTTATGGTTTCTCCATTTGGAAGATCAATTCCTTCGCTCCTAATAAGCTTCCCTCTTCTCAATATTAGAATTTCGCATTTCTTTATGCCAAAGTCCATTCCGATATCCTCGCTATATAGTTGAGCAGTCTGAACAAGTGAGCCAATAGATCTTCGCTCTTAGCATAAAGTTTTAGATCCTCAATGAATAGCAGGTGATCTACTTTATATTGTTTCGGCACTTCATTTCCATTAAATTCGTTGCCATTTAACTCATTATATATCTTTTTTTGACCTACGTTGAAAATACGGTTCTGCCTAAATTGATTGATTCTTTGCTCATACCTTTTGAACTTTCCACTTTTTGCAATCATTCTCTGTTTTAGCTCTTCAATAACAGTTTTTATTCCCTTTCTCTTTACCCTATACTTTTCCTTGATTCTTTCAGCTTCGGTTTTTTAGTCAATCCACATTCACCTTTCAAATCTCTTTCAAGAATGTTTACATCCTTTTTCAACCCTTTCAACCAACTCTTTATGTCCTCCTCTATTCGTATCGTCTTTTCCATCTAGGTTTATTTCTAGTGTATTATAATCTCTCTTCTTTAGTCCTATTTGCTCTCCAATCCACACAGATGCAGCTCTTATTAATTTGTCGTTTCGGTAATGTTCCTGGTTATTATATGCTTCAGTGAATTGTTGGCTTTATCAGTTTTCGATTTAAGTGTTTTATTGTCTACTTTCTTGAACATAAGACCATTGCTTCTTTTCCCTTCAACCATGATCATCTTAATCTCTTCAACAGCCTATCTATGTTCTTCATAGTCATCACCTTCAACCACTTCCGGCAAACCTGGAGTTTCTTGTTCTCTTCCGTTATCATTTTCCGTAGCCAATTAATCATCTTCTCCTAACTCACCAATTTCCTCACCGCCTTCGTTATCAGGTTCTTTTATCCTGTTTTCATCACCATTTTCTACGTTCTCTTCTTGTTCGATTTTCCTTTTAATCATTTCCAGTTCCATTCCCAACAACTATCCATTGCTCCTAATTGCTCTAGCTTGATCACATACTCTCTGCTCTGTCGATTCAAAACTTTCTCTATTCCTCCATTCTCTGAACATCCTCAGTCTATAACCTCTGATCGGTCTTCCTTCATCATCAAACGGTTTACTCCTGTAAAAACACTCAATCACAAGTTTATTCACATCTTTATTCTTGCAGTCACGGGATATCGACCGGGCCTCCGCTGCTGCGTTAGAGGTCACCTGCCGGGCGAGGGACCTTAACATGAAGTTCCAGTCCCATTTACGCCGTTATTCTCAATAGTTCCATTTGACATTTTAACACTAGTGGGCAGTGGTGATTAGGTGTCACAGCCACCAATATTTTTATCGAGACGCCATCTCTAGGAAAGCTGCTAACCAAAGCTAAAGATCCAAACCCGACCATGAGACACAGGTATATCTCGCCAGACGTCAATCTGAAATTTACAACTGTGATTGGTTTATTGTTCTGAGTTTTCCTTCTCATAGGACGATTGCCAACCAAGGCTTACGATTTCGTCCTGGCCAAAAAGAGGAAAGAGACAGACTTAACTCCGCCGGACGTCAACCTGGTATTTCAAGATCTCAGTGTAGGCTAACAGGTGGTACACCTTGTTTAAGGGTGACCTGGAGGTAGTTATGGTAAAGGGTAGCCTCATTCGCCTACGTCAAAACGCCACAACCGGATGCAGTTTATCGTCATACCCAGGACGATTTATTATTATAATTATTATTATATTATTATTATATTATTATTATTATTATTATCATCATGTGAAAAGGATTTTCTCCGATTTATCACCGGTCTTTATCTGGCACCGGGGCCTCTCCGTGGCCCTAGGGTCACCAAATCATCTAATCTGACTTTTCAAGCACCTTTCTCTAAATATGTGCACTCCCTAGGAGAGCTGGCTTCTGTGTCGTTTCAAACGCCTACCATGGCAAGATAAGGGGCGAGCGTCTCTGTTATAGACCGGAGAGCACCCACGACAACTGGTATCACCAATGTTTTCACGTCCCAGAGACAAGATATCTCTCAAGCCAATTCCAAATATTTATCAATTTTCTCCTCTTCCTTGGCTGCGCTTCGGGCATCACCTGGGACAGCAATATCTACGAGGATACACTCCTTTTCTTTCTTTTTTATAATTATTATATCTGGTCTCCTCGCTTCAACAAATTTATCAACATAGACATTGAAGTCCCACAAGATTTTAACATTTT
>RDPX01000066.1:52173-69893 GCA_003991215.1 Morbakka virulenta
TTTGTTACACTCTGGTTACGAAATTTGAATTGTTCAATTGGAAATTGCTTATATGATTTTTCACACGTTTCTTTTCTTCTTAAATAGTCTTCATTTTCTACAAATATCGTGTTTAACTTTGGATGAACAAACGCTGAGAACATACTTTTATTATTGTATTTGAAGAATGGCACCGTTGCATTAGTGCTATTTATTGATAATGTGATAGCCTTTTTTACATTGAAATCTTTAGATAAAATGATAATGTAATTGTCTTTTATATCTTCTCAAATTGGGTCTTCTTCATTTAATTCTTCAGGAGCACAAATGTGGTCACTTTCACAGGAATATTCGATTTTATCTGCTAATTCATCTATTGAACCATTAGCTTTCTTTGCAATTTTTGTTATAATTTCTTCATTCAAAATAGGATAACAATGGCTATCTAAAACAATGCTCTTCAGCCTTATATGGCAATCACTTAGAGATGTTGTCTCAATAAAAACACTGGTCCCCATTACCTTAATGGGTTGGTGTCAGGAAGGGCATCCGGCCTATAAAAACACTGCCTCATCATACGATGAAATGACATCCAAAGATTAATTATATTATTAAATTAATTTTATAATAACTTATATAGAGAGATATTTAAAAAAGTAACAGGTAAAAGTAAAGAAGAAATACTAAAGGAACTTATAGATGTTAAAAAGAAAATGAGAAAAGAAGATACAGATAGAGTCGTAAGGAAAAAGGGGTTTGAAACGACCAACGAAAAGCTTTTTGAATCGATTACTAAAGGAATAAAAGAAGGTGTACTAGATCTTAAAAAAGGATTAAAAGCAATTGAAGATAAACTGGAGTAATAATAGAGGAACCTAGTCCTCTAATTTCATTATTCCAGGACCAAAAGGCTATTGAAGAAAAAGAAAGAAAGGAAAGCTATAATACAATCGATCAAGTGATTGCAGGAATATGAAGTGATTTAGAAAGAAATCTTCAAAATAGAGATTATGCAAAAGGTATTAAGATAAATTCTGACGGTACAATATTACTTGGTAAAAAAACAATGAAAATAGATCGAGACAATAATATTATATTGTTTGAAGAAGAAATCTATCCACTTTCAGATGGACTCTTACGTTTACATACTATCAAGGATGGAAATGACGATAATTATACCGTAGATGAGCAAAATAATTAAGTTGGCATGTTAATTCATGCAGGTCTATTACACAAAAGCAATGGAACAAGACAAGGGTGGAGAGGAAATAAATATCGAAACATTGTAAGTTATTATGCTAAAAGCTATCCTGATTATATAAACCCGAAAGGAATTAAAGGAGAAGGTATTAAACAAACACGAAGTGGAAAAGCTATAAATGTAGTCGTAGGCGATGCAAATGAATTACTAGATCAAATGAAGTTAGCTCTTGCTTTTATAGAGGCTGGAAACACGAGTAATTTATTAAAAAATAAAGTAATAGCAATTACAGATAATTTATTAAAATCCAATAAAATATAAATAAGTACTTATATAAAAGCAATCAATTATGTTTATTAAACAGAGAAAACATTTTAGGAACGCTAGATTATATAACGGAAGCTCTATTTTTGGTGACATTGTAAGTACTATTTCTAAAGTTACTAGTAGTGAGTTAGCTAAAAAGGCAGCAGAAAAAACTGTAGAAGGAATTACTAAAGGTATTCAACAGAGAATGCAAATTTATTGGGAGTTTTTACCTGCAGAGTATGAATGTGAAAAAAGAGGAAAAACCATGTATGTGTACTTGCAATTTGATATTTCTCTGTTAGTAAATAAGGAAATTACATTACAGTTACCAATGCGATTTAAAATGAAGCCAGGAGCAGTAGTTATAGATGTTATAGACAAAAGGTTGAAGCCAATTTCTCAAGTATTTATGACTGATAGTAATGAAGATGGATTATGTAACATTATACAATAGATCATACCAGAAAGTCGATAAAAATGCAGGAGATCCACTCTGTATTCTTAGATTTTTGAGTTAAGGTATTAAATTAATTTTATTTATTTATTTTTATCTATTTATTTATTTTTATTTGTTTATTATATAGAGTGACGACATGTACAATATTTCACCAAGATTTTAAAATTTTATCGAATTATATTGAAGGATTTCTATTCCAATATAGAGCCATAAGAGTTGATACTGGAACTAATAAAGCTGCGACATTTTCTCAGGGCTCTGAACCACATATTCTTGTATCAGATAGTGGCGCAGTTTCTATTAGCGCAAGAGGATATCAAAATATTAATTTATCTGCTACAGGGTCAGGTAAAGTAAACATTTCCGGTCTTGATTTAACAGTTTATGGAATGAAAAAACAAACTGTTGCAGTTAATTACTTAATAGGATCTCAAGCATTAAGCTTTATTACACCATCTGCAGGATCATAAACAGTACAAGTGTCTGGAGAAACAGAAGGAGGGTCTGATGCTGCAGCTTGCTTTATGTGTGCCAAAAGAGTTAGTGCAACAGACGTTTGTAATTTAATTACATCGTTTCAGGGTATTAATGGTGAAAGCCCTTCATTAACCTAGAAAAACAATACACTTACACTTAATGTATTTGTCTCACTTGAATCTTACGCTGCTACGGCTAGTGATTTTAATGTGCGTGTGCTTTGCCATTACATAATAATTTTTATTTTTATTTTGTTATATTATATATATGGAAGTAAAGGAACCAAGTGCACCAAAAATTTATCCAGAGATACATGAAGATCCTAATGTATACAGATATTCTAAGATATTAACTCTTGAGAAAGAAATTAAAGAAGAAATGTTAAAATATACTAGACTCGCTGAGAAGTATGGGAAAGGTCGTAACGTATTTAATAGCTTAAATTATACAGTAAGTGGGTTGGCATTTGCTACGAGTTCAGCCGCAATTAGTACTTTAGCTGGGGGTGTAATTATGATGGCATCTATTCCGTTGGCAACAATAGGAGGATTAAGTACATTATTAGGTAATGGATTCGCATTCGCATTTAGCAAATAAAATAAATAGTAAACATACAAAACATATGAATACTAATATTAATAGGTGGTAAGGTATAACAATGCATCAATATTCTGAGAAAGCAAGAAAGAAAGGAAGAAAGAAAGAAAGGCCCATGTGGATACGTTTTTAAAATTACTAAAGAATGATGTACAGTCGAACGCCGTTTATCCGAACACCGTTTATCCGAAATTCGGTTTATCCGAACTTATTTGCACGGTCCGAGAATTTTAAAAGAAATCTGTTTTATATAGTTTCCAATTGAAGACACCGTTTTAAAGTACTGACAAACCAACAATGACGAATAAAAGCTTTGCGTAGGGCTTACTATTGAGAAGTAAAACAAAAGATAGGCGTCAATTGCTAAATTGCTTTTACAGTAATCACTTCGCACATTCACCCAAGAACTGTGAATGATAGTTCCATGGTTGAACCCGCTAAAAGGCGGTACAATAAATAAGTCTTAGTCAACTTTACAGTTTAACTTAACATTTCGGCATTGAACTTACAAAGCAAGATCGGCAAAAAAGTAAAGATTTCCACTTGCAAATTTTCCCCTTCAAAAAATTGTATAAATTCGTCTTACGACTCTAGTTTAGACAATATCGTTCTGCTCTACACTATGTAGTTCACAAGGCAATCAAAAATGCCTCCTTTCAAGAGAAAACGCATCGTCCTGACACTCGAACAGAAACAAGAAATCATCAGTCCTCTCGATCGTGGTGAGAAAGCTTCGAAGCTAGCTGTCATGTTCAATATCGGTCGATCAACCATCACAGACATAAAAAACAGTCGACCGTCAATCGAGAAGTTTGTAGACCGGTCAGATTCACTCAAATCTATCCAGAGGAAGACGCTGCGAACGGTTCAGGATGAAAAGTTCGACGAAGCTCTTCGTATGGTTCAGCCAGCAACGCACTAAAGGCACCCCTATTTCTGGCCCCATGTTGATTCAGAAGGCGGCGATGTCGAACCAACGGTTAAACGAAGGTCAAAGGTCGACTGACAGTGATTGGAGGCCCTCAAGAGCTCGACTCTGTCATCGCAGAAATGGTACAGAGCAACAAAGAAACGAAGCCCCTAAATATCATAACCAACCAGAAGACTATCCTCACGAAGAACCACAGAACATCTCAACAGTTTCTGAAACGATCTCAAGCTTAGAAACATTCATGTCCTGGTAAGAAAATCATTCCTCTGCTGACTGTGTGAAAGTGTTGCAGCTTCGTCATCTGTTGTCAGCCGCCAAGAGAAAACGTCAAGACTGAGCCAAACAAGTATAGCTAGACTCTTTCTTTTCTCGCAAGCGAACTTTAGAACATTTTATGATACAGTGCTTAATGGTTCTTTGCATTCGGGATGCACATGTTTATATTTAAGACAAAGTGCAAATAAACATCAATGCATTTGTATAAAAATACCCGTCAATGTTTTTGTTTGATTTCCTTCCGTGACCACTTATCCGAACGATCGTCTATTCGAACAAATTTCGGACCGCCCACTGTGTTCGGATAAACGGCGTTCGACTGTACTTTCAAATTGTGTAAATAGGTTTCCGCAGTTTGATCAAAAAAGGAGGTCCCATGCCATTAGGTATGAAGTTGCGGAGGAGGAATTTGTTTTCGTGTCGGCGTTTCGAAATAAGTTCTGGTCTTTTGTTGAGAAGTTGTTTCTTGATGGTGTATGTTATAATGGACATTTTTTCAGTGAGATAAAGGAGGCATCTTTTTGTGCTGTTGTTGTAGTGAGGGGCTAATTTTAGGATAGACCAAGATATTTCGGGTGCTTTTGCGGTTTTTTTCTTTGCTTCGCATGCGAAACTGGATAGTGTTGTGCTGAGTTTGTATTTTCTGTGGGTGAATGATAATTTATGTTGAGAGTATCTGTGTTTCCTTGGCCTTTCGGTTAATCCTATGTATACCTTTTCGATGTTAGGTGTTGCTGGTGTTTCTGTGGGTGGTGTCAATGATACTGTGGCCTGGTAGATGACGTTTGCTGAAATACATTTTCCTGGAAGAGGGCATTGACTTTTTGTTCTGCAGTTACAGAATTGGTTTGTTGTTATTGTTTTGGGGCTGACGATGTTGTTACTGTGCCTTTTAATGATTTATGACATTTTTTTGTGCAGCTATAGCTTAATTTTTAAGGTGTTCCTGTTAAATATCTTGTGGAGTTTGCTGGACGTAAGGAAATGTTTGTCCATGAGGTGTAGGAAGGCTTTTCCAATGTTTGTTTGGACGGTTTTGTTAAAAGGAGGGTTGAACCAGATGATGTTTCGTTTTCTTGTGCGGTTGTGTGATTAGCGTGGTGTAAATAATAAGCATGTTGGATGTCCACTATTTTTTAGGGTAGCTTCGTACTCGGGTTTAGCGTCGTTGAATATTTCTTCATTGGAGGAGTTGTCAGACAGCTGGACACCAATTTACCTAATTTGAAAGTATATCATTCTTTACTAATTTTAAACCGTATCCACATGGGACTTCCTTCCCTTCTTCCTTTGTTAGACTATTAACGCATTGTAATACGTTACCACCTGTAATTTTTATTTTTGATAAGCCGCTACTTTATTTGTTTATAAAAAGCTTGTACAGTATTTGTAGCATTATAGCCTGATGGTCGAAATATCGTGAAACTATTAGTTGCAATCACAGTTCTTATTTTTCGTGTTTAGCTTATGTATATATATATATATATATATATACTCAATCTGCAGACAGTACCGTTTCGCCCTTTGTGGGCTCATCAGTGCAGAACAGAGCTTCTGAGACATAACTCTCTGGCCATATTGCCGGAGCAAACACAGCTTAATGAGTTACTGGGGGATCCTGTCAGAGTGCTCAAACTACGCATGCACAGTGAGCATTGCATATATATATATATATATATATATATATATTTGACACAGGAAATGACTAAAGAAACTATGCCAACATTTACTTGAGTAAATCAAATTTTTATTTATTATTTCAAATTTTCGTATGTCTACAATAGACTTTATCAAGAAACTGACAAATATATATATATATATATATATATATATATATATATGCATGTGTGTGTCAACTGATTATGCTTTTTTCCTTATACAAGACAGCAAATACCAATATCATAAATTATGTCCCACATAGCAATAATGGCTGGATTAGTCGGTGATCCATTGATTGAGTAATGACAAATTCCTCTTGTTAGCAGTTACTGAGACATCTGAGCTAATAAAATTTTAGGTGGAATTATTACACAATTACTATGTTCAGGGTAATTAGATTGTGTGTAAATAGTGAAGAATTTGTAAGTAAAACAAGACTAGTCAGTCTAAAATACAGCTACACCTTGTATGAGGACGTATATTGAAACCACCATCTGTCCAGCTGTTATTTTTCTCTTTGTTATTATTTATGTGTATATTACAGTAGTAATATATAATAATACTGGAGGAAATCTGAGTTTCACAATAGATTATAAAATGACTTTTCTATGTAATTATCATTCACTACATGCAAATTACATCAGCTCTGGTTTTAAATTGGTGCTTTTCACCTTTAACATATGTTGCTCATATTTCCGTATATTTTAGGGTACTTTTAAGGTCATTTATATTGTATCATGCTAATCAAATGCTGTTTTGCATTCCTGAGGTCTTTATTGAAGAACTGAGGACCCACCCAAAATGTCAGTTTCTTCATGTGCCTGCCTTTTGGTACTATTTGCTTTTGGTATTCTAATTTTTTTAAGCAGTAACTATCTTGAGCTACAAGGAAATTGAATAAGTGAGGGTTTAACCATCAACACATCACAATTCCATTTCAATGGTTTGTTGTCATTCTTTCTTGAATTTCCATTTGTGATCATCAAAACCCGGGTCTCGGCATTACGGTTTGAGGAGCCGTGGCTTAATGGTTAGTGCAACTGCACAGTAACCAAGAGTTCCGAATTCGATTCCCCGAGCTGTCGAGGAGAATTTGGAACTTTGCAAAGAAAAAAAAGCCATTGGTTGGCGTCAGGAAGGGCATCCGGCCTAGAAATTCCTCACTGCCAAATCAAAGTGCCTCTGAAGGGTACCGTCTGAGCCCCAATTACTGGGGGAAAATGACGTTAAAACTAAAAAAAAAAAACAAAAAAAAAACAATATTTGATATAATCATTTATTTTTTCTCATTTCAGCCTGATGAGGTTTAATTACCTAACACTCTTTACAATAATCTCACATCACTATATTATAAGAAGGCTATTAATTTTCCAGTCGTTTCTTGAATACATGATCATGAAACTATGGAAATTAGCTTCCAAATATTACTACTTATGCTGACGCACCTTGTGTCATGTTAACAAATCTTTACTCGCACTATTCCTGTTTAGAACCCTACAAGGTTTTTATGAAATCGTTTCCTTGTTTTACAAGATAATTGTCTAGCTTAAATAAATCTACTCTCAATAAACATGTCGTGAATATAACTGCTATAAATATGGACTCACCATCAATCTTAAATGCCTTCATTATGCAGTATGCCAGGCATCGCAACATTGCCAATAGCACCTTCTACTCTTTATCTGTTTATCCAACCCTTCCTGGCATGATTTGATTAGAAAAGCATTTGACTGTTCCTTCCTAAAGCTTTCTTGATGTGATCCTTTTCATGTCATTTTTAATTCACTTTTATCTTGTATTTTATATTAAAATAGCTTTGTATGAAATTGATACTCGAAATGAGATCATTTGATGAACACAAATTACCAAGGGATTCACTCTGCCTCCTCCACACTTGCATAAACTTCACCGATAGTTGACGTGTCATAAAACGATCGCATTTGTACTCTTCCACTTCAACAAAACAGTAACAATGACACAAATTCCCGATGGTTTTTTTGGTGTACAACCTCAAAATCAACCAAGGAAAACAAATTGAGTTTTGATCCAACTCTGCAGGACAGCACACAAAAACCGATTCTCTTCCAAAACAAAAAAAAATCACCTCATTTGATTTTATTCTTTTCAAACTAAGCTAAGTCTTCGTTGTAGACAGCATTTCCAGGTTAATCCATAGAGTTTGTGTCATTTGAGTTTAGTTAAGAAATTTTAGAAATCTTTCCCGTTTTGATTACCAAATAAGAATCTAACATGATCATGGTGTATTATCAACTTTTGGTGAGAGCTATTTTGTTCTTTTCTTAATTCTATCATTAATCATAATCATAATTCATCAAACAGAAAATAGATGTTCAGCTTTCAACAGGTTCCAAAAACTACTTTATCGTATTTTCTTAGAAACAGAATGACCGTGCCCATCCTTGTCCCACAATCGGATTGTATTTTGTACAAAATCATTGAAGCCATGGCTCTTTCCTGGTTCACATTGTCACTGATCCAGATTTGCAACTAAGTATTCGATGTAACTATTTTAATAGTCTGATTCATTTACCTGAATTCTCCTAGCGAATTTTGCAAGTCTGAAACTATCAAAGGCATGCAGACTGAAAGTGAGAAAAACCTTCAGTAAGCTTTACCAACGTCGGTGTATTATCATCTACGGTGTCAACATTTTATATGCACATCCTCGTGGCGATACACACAATCGCACGACTGATGTTTATTTGTCGTACAGTCTGATTCAAAAACCAATATTATTCAAAATTCAAGTCTGAAGCTTGCCCTGGTTTAAAAATAGATGCAATTGCATGGAAATTGATGATCTTTAATGTTAACTTTTCTCAATAAATTTTATTAAGAAAGTTGGCAAGTACATGGCTTCTGGTAGAAATATAATTGAAGAGCTAAACAAAGCTTTCATTGTGGAATGGGAGAAAGAGGAGTGTCTCTGGAATTCCGGACACATGAACTACCGGGGTAAGGACAAGAGGCAACAGAGTCTAAGAGCCATAGGAAAAAATATGGACATGGCAGAGTCTGAAGTAAAGGGGAAGATCAATATTTTGAGAACATACAACTCAAAAGAGAGCTAGCAAAAGGGCATGGAAAAAGGAAGAGTGGTAAAAGGAATCTTGGGCATTATGTCTCCAACTGACCCCATTTTCAGTCATTGTCTTTTCTTCAAAACATGGTTACTCCAAGGGAAATACCTTCCATGTGTAATGTTGTTTGTGGAAATGATATTGAAAACGAAGACGAGAAGAAAAACTGGTATGAAATCGAACTTAAATGTACTGCGGTCAACAGCATTGATGATGAAAACGTAAGAGAGAAAAATCCCAGGAAAAGGACAGTTTCTAAGCAAGACAAAGGTTTTGATGTAGCAAAATTAGCTCACATGGAATCAGAACAAGTTGAGAATGGCGTTGAGACATTTAGAAGACGCATAGAGGGGCAGTCAATAGAAAAGGAGAACAAGTTGAGAATGCAGAAGATTCTTTTGGAAGGCGGGTAGAAATACCAGTTGTTAGGAGAGCAGAACAAATTAGAAATACGGAGGACACTTTTGAAAGACACGTAACGGCTTTAGTTTACAGGAGACCAGATTTATTTGAGCCATGTGCAGAAGATACGTTTGGAAGACACATAGCAAATAAACTGAGACAAATGGATCCAGGACGAATGCGAGAGTTTGAAAAGCTAAAGTTTCAGCAAGTCCTATTTGAAGCACAATTTGGTACACTTTCATGATGACGAGGGTCTCTTTTCATAAAAAGCTTGTAGTGATTTATCCTTTTACTTCATGTATCGAACATTATTGTTTTGTTATCGTTTTCCCTCTCCCTGGTATCCATTGTTTTCTTGTTAGTTAATTTTTCTTTTGTATTATCATGTTCCTATTGTTTTGTTTCCTGGTGATGTTTAATTAGTAACACTTCTATAGCGTACTTTAGCTATTGAGGAGATTTTTTAGTTGAGGTTTTCAGGTTGTGTTTTTAAAATAAGAATCTTTCGATTGATAACGATGAAGTATTAAATGGAATATATTTCTCATGCCAACTGAAAAAGATTTTATATTTACGAATTACTACACGGAGCGCTTTCATTGTTTAAATATAGGATTGTTTACATCATAATAACCTATAAGCTCACTTTTAACTATGACTGTATACAAGCGATGTTACCCCCAAGGTTTCGAATAAATTAAGTCCCAACTACCAGTTAAGGGTTAAATATGAAATACAGATAGAAAGCGATTCAAAGGAATGAAATTTTTCCTTGGCTTGATTTCGTTCCGCACCCATATTCGTCAAATAAACAATTCTACCGTTACAACTTGGCCAAATAATATTGTTGTTCTACTATTAAAAGCATGGCTGGATCGCCTCTATTCACCAATATAAATCTAAACTTCAAGAGAAGGGTTATATTTTTATTTTACAGACATTGTTAATATTATCTCTATAATTGATAATTCTTTTGCGAGCGAAAACAACGATGTCATGCATGTTCAGCCCCGTTCATTTTTTCTCAGTTGATGCCATTTATTTGTCAACTTTGTATCAGAATATGTTTTTTTGGCTTGATTTCTTTGGTTGTTTATTTTGATGTGTATACTTGGGAAGTTGTAAATATATATTTTTTCTGTTTATGGACATTACTTTGGTGGATGGTAATTTTTAAGCATTGAATCCGTAAAGTGCCTACATATCGAATTTTGACTTGAGGGATGACAGACTACTGGTAATCAGGATCGATTACTGGTCATTTACTTACAAAATAGATAGGCATTTGACTGATGTATGTACTATTCTTGGTATTTATCACAATATTCAGTGCCTGTGATTTTATTTGTAGCCTTTCATACGAAAATATATTTGAAAATGTTTGGAAAAAAAGCGCCAAGTTAAATTGCAATTGGACAATTTTAGAATTATTATATTGTTTAAAGCTGTAAATAAGTACTTGTTCTGTTCAGGACCTTTATGGAAAAGCATTTATGAAACTTTCTTTGTCGTATGACAATCAATTTCCCAGTTTCATTTTTTAAAAATTTTTGTCAGGCAAGTCAATGAGATGAATATTGCAGTTGTACTCGTTGTAACAATCGGGAGATCCAGACCCAGATATTCGCATGCTATCTGGGAATCCCTATAAGAACTCATACTACCACCAGTCGTTCAGGACGATTTTCATGAAAAATGTCGTCGTGGACTGGACGTGTTTTAACCATTGCTTTTTGAGTAACATTTCGTCCATAAATATATTTGCTAATCTTCGAAAAAAGTAACACGATACATAAAATATTAAAGGACTGTTCATCGTTGAACCATACGTTCAGAAACCGACGTGAAGTGCATGGGGAGTGTTTGGGAAGAATTTAAATGATATGAACCCCCCCCCCCCATTTTCAAAATGACAAACAGAGATGTTGGAGATTTATTTTCCAAACTGTTGGAAAACGTAAGGAGACCCGAAAGAGAAGAAGCAAGAGACTCGACTGTTTTAAAACAGAGATACCTAAACCCTACAAAGAATGGGTACGAGTACGAGTTCGACTTCCGAACAAGAACGGGGGGAGGGTATTCGTACTGGTACTTGTACTGACTCTAAACCTCCCCAATATCGAGAGAAACAGCTCGGACATGTACAAGTAGATGGTGTATTCTCCCTTGCCCATTGTTTATTTAGTCAATAGTTAAGAAACATCTTTACTCGGCTACACCACGGTACTCAAGCTACTAGTATTCATGGACACTCAATAATATACACCAGGATGAGTTGACGCAGGGTGGCAAAAGTGTCGTTTTTGCTATGTCTTTTGCTTTTCTTAGACTTAATGTCCGACCCACTGTTAAAGGTAGTTCACAATCTGTATGTCGGGTAGGTATTAGACATCTCCTTTTTCGCTGTGACTCGCATGCCGTGTCGTGCTCGTCTGGTGCATTGTCATACAATTCTGGCCTTTCAACAACCTTTTGACCTTGACCTTTTTTTCCTTGCGTCACTTTGGCCCTCTTCACCAAAATTTGCTTGGTCAAAGTTTCATGTACCATGACAAAATGAGGCGTTTATTTCCTAATTAGTTTGGCTGCACAAGTGGAAGTTGGCCAACACCAGTGAACATTTTGTCGGTAGCTCAGGGTTATTTAAGGTAAAATACAAGCACTAATTTACAATTTTGTTCCAGGAATAAATCAAACATATTGTTAAATTTTGAAAGTAAATAGGAAGTTTATATTCTAGAAGACTGTTTTGTGTTGTTTGGTAAAAACATTGTGCAATTTGTACAATCGATATATAATCAAGCCAACAATGTTATTTTATTAATTTTGCAATATATTTCGAAGTTAATACTTCATCTTCAGGCTACATGGTAAAAATACAAAAACAGTAAAACTGCTGAATACAATATTTCCTATCTCATGTCAACATCTCTTTGCAGTATACACAGCTATAACGAAATGTAACACAGTGAATTCAAATCTTCAATCTTTTTGAATAAGCTATGATGATTGAGAAACCTCCCTTGAGGGATCTTGTTGACAAGTTAAATTTTTATGACTAATTCGCGGCTTTTGTACTCATCCTTTGTATTTAATGTTGGTTTTATTTCCCAAATGAGCAATGCCTCTAATGTCATTAACTTGTATTCCGACTTAGTCGACTTTGCTATTATTTCTGCATGATTGATTGATTTTGTAAATATTTTGCAAAATTAATAAAATGTTTCGTGTTGTTCACAATATTTCGATTATTAATAAAATTGCAATCACAGAAATATCAATCGATATTGATTAATATTTTCATAACTATGAATGAATTATTATTTAAAATATAGGTAACTAGCCTACACCTTTACTTAAACTGTTTTCAGAAATAAAATAGATTCGGAGGCATTTGACAAATTGTAAAATGACAGTAAGTAAACCCACTCTCTGAAGTACATTCTCCTGCAAAACTGTTAGCTGATAACAAATGTGGTTCAAACGTTCATAATAGTCCTTTGTCAAGATATTGCTTTGGAAGTAAATTAGGAGAACATAACTTATTTAACTACCACAAACCATCTCAAATTCTCATCATCATCATCATCATATTCGGTTTAACGTCCGTTTTACATGCTAGCATGTGTTGGACGCTTTCTTGAAATTGACTTGCAAGTTATCCTATCCTTAAAATTCAATCACAAACATTCTTTTTAGTAACACTAAACTCAGCTTTGGCACTCTTCCCTAATTTTTTAAACAGGTTGTCAAGAAAAGGTGTTTATTTTTTTGTTTAGGGTTTGTCAAACATTTGGTATTTTGTTGCAAATTAACTGTCTGCTGTATTTCCTCGTTTTCAGAAGAAACGCTTCATATCTATTTCTTGCCATTCAATCACTTTATTTACAAGAATTTCACAAAAAAACCCACTTGGGTGCTAAGCTAATTGTAGTTTTTAATGCATCCCTATTTATTTGAAAAAATAAAGCGAGAGGCAAGATGTGTTATACCATGAGAAAAGGAAAAGTCAGTGCCATCAAGTCAACTTTACGAGCACATGACAACCCCACCATACTTCTCGCTCTTATTTTTTATTCAACTACACATGTTTCAAGGTTCCGGAGTCCCTTTGCCTTCTCTACAACTTTGAATATCCTTCGATCTGAGCTTTTTCAACACACGCAGGTCCGTACAAATGGCAACCTATGGCTTGTTGAAAACCGCAGTGCAACTAAACCCTACTTCCATTAAACTGTCAGTTTTTCTAACCATCTCATTAAAGCAGAAACAAAAATTTAAAACATTTGCCTTGGTTTTATTCTTTTAAGAAGCAAACTCATCGATCTTGAAAATCCATGACAAAGTACACGTTTCATTGCCACATCCATTCTTGGCAGATTTTTCAACTTATTCTCATTATGACAATCATTTCTTACACTTATTGATCAAACTAATTAAAACGATACAATTTTTGTATACTTACTGATTTTCCTTTAATGAAACTCTCCTTGTCTTCTACGTTGTGGATGAGTGTAAAATTAGGTTACCCCGTTGCGTCGATGCCAGATTCCTGGATACAGCAATATATACGACAGAAAATACGGTATCCAAACGTCATTTATGTCGAAGGACATTCCTTTATTTTTGAAGACAATTTTTTTAATTTTTTCTTGTCCCTTAACTGACCTTTCCTTTCAAATAAATAAAGTCCTTTATTTTCAGCTATCCATGTATGTAATTCCTTTGTCATCATTAATGTCTGACACAAAGACTCATTAGGACTCTTTTTGTAGGGCTGGTAGGCATGGCTTGAAATAGATTTGCCATTATTTCTTGTTGGTTCACCAAACCTACAACGTCCTTCATGCATCTCTTCAACTGTTGATCACTTCGTGAGAGGATGGGTTTGGAAGCTTGCGAGTGTCTGGTGTGCGCACAAGTACAATATCCTAATAATAGCACTGATCGTGGACTGATAGATTGTGCACAGCGCCACAGATTTTGACGCTCTTCTGATGTTCAATTGCGTGTTGCAAAGATTACGCGATCATTAAGGCCCACCCTCGGGGAAACACAAATACAACTCGTCTGACTCCAGCAAGCTCTCAGTTTGCATGCCCGAGCAACAGCAAACAGTACTACATGTACTTCCAGCAGTTGTGGTTCTTGCTTTCAAGAGGTCCTTAACTTTTTAGAGGACTTTTAACTCTGCACAATGTCCAAGAAAAGGAAGTGCACATTTAATGAAAGTTAGACGAAAGAATTCCCTTTCCTGACTAAGCATGATTCAGATACGGACGCTTATTGCAATCTTTGCAGAAGCAGCATTAATGTTGCTAGCATGGGACGTTCAGCTTTATTTTGTACCCACAATCTGCGACGTTCCACCTTGCCGTGTATATGCATTCTGAACTACATTTTTTACTTGTCGAGCGTCGAGATGCGTTGTTCCTTCCGAAGTTCGAAAACCACTTGCGCATGCAGATGACAGTACTTCAGATTCTTTTCGACAGACATACCTCGCATTTTTCAATATCTGTGTAGATACCTAAATACGTGGACTAGCGACCTTCACTGCTTCCAGACCTTTAGTTGGATTTTATTGAATACTTCACCATCCTGGGACACTGTGTAAGCTTCACTGGACACACAGTCGGCCTCGTCACCATTAGAGCTTGATGACAATCAACTGTTCGATGAAGTGTATCGTTTGCGGATCTTCATGAACGAATAACAGATGGCTGACTGGACACGGGATAAGACTCCACCTGCCGTGCGATAGCGTGACGTCATCGCACGTTTCACCAAGTTCAGAATCCCGCATGCGCAATTACTCCGACTCCTCTAATTTCTACTGTGTGCCAGCAACGAATGCGCCAGTCGAACGTATTTTTTCAGTTATGAACAAAAACTGTGGCCTTGAAACAACAAAAATGACTCTATCACCCGCCAAGGCTGCACTTGAGCTGAAGTTCAATTGCAGCTTGACCTGTTCGGACTTCCATGATCCACTACTATCCAAGCCACAATTGCCGAAGGAGATACAATCATCAGCAAAATATGAATGAAACGTGAATATACCAAACATGCAGCAAAACTAAATCTACCAGTACTTCTAGCCTAGTCTGTTCTTTAAAAGAATTTTAACCACCGCTAGTATGTGACAGTTTATAATTAATATACATTGCATATGAACTTAGTATACAGGAATAGGGTTACGCTATAGCTAGCACATTGTGTTGTTGAAGTGTCCCTTGGCCTTCTATGACGTCATAGCAACAGCCGTCAATGACGTCCTTGAATTTTGCCAAAGTTATCTTCGTCATTGCAGACTGTAAAAACTCAGCAATTTGCAGCAGAGTTTCATGTATCACAGCTTCAACTCGCCAGCAAATAAACAAACTTGGCTCATTTTCAGTATTCGATTTTCCTTCTGTATGCTTTTTTAAAAAACGTAGTGCCACGCAGTATGTTATGTTCTGTAATTCTAATCTGCTTCAAATTAAAACCTTACAAATCAGTTCAAATCCGTTTCATATTCCTGGAAACAAAAACTGATATTGTTTAGTATTGTTTGCACAAATGACAAATGAAATCGTGAGTTTCTCAAGTGGGAATCATGTGCAAAGACAAACAAAAACAAAACTAATTCAAAAGTAGTTTTCAAATTATGATGTTAAANATATGAATGAAACGTGAATATACCAAACATGCAGCAAAACTAAATCTACCAGTACTTCTAGCCTAGTCTGTTCTTTAAAAGAATTTTAACCACCGCTAGTATGTGACAGTTTATAATTAATATACATTGCATATGAACTTAGTATACAGGAATAGGGTTACGCTATAGCTAGCACATTGTGTTGTTGAAGTGTCCCTTGGCCTTCTATGACGTCATAGCAACAGCCGTCAATGACGTCCTTGAATTTTGCCAAAGTTATCTTCGTCATTGCAGACTGTAAAAACTCAGCAATTTGCAGCAGAGTTTCATGTATCACAGCTTCAACTCGCCAGCAAATAAACAAACTTGGCTCATTTTCAGTATTCGATTTTCCTTCTGTATGCTTTTTTAAAAAACGTAGTGCCACGCAGTATGTTATGTTCTGTAATTCTAATCTGCTTCAAATTAAAACCTTACAAATCAGTTCAAATCCGTTTCATATTCCTGGAAACAAAAACTGATATTGTTTAGTATTGTTTGCACAAATGACAAATGAAATAGTGAGTTTCTCAAATGGGAATCATGTGCAAAGACAAACAAAAACAAAACTAATTCAAAAGTAGTTTTCAAATTATGATGTTAAACAACAAATGAAATTTTTAGTTTCCATTGAGAATGCAAGAGTAAATTGATAGCAGTATTTATTGTACTAAATTGCTTTTTTTTCTTTTAGTTTTAACATTTTCCCCCTGCAACTCGGGCTCAGACTGTGCCTTTCAAAGGGACTTTTTTTTTAGGCAGTGAGGAATTGCATATTCTCTCCAAATATTCGTTAATAATCATAACAATAATGGCCAGAGATGAAAAGGAACGTCAAGAACAGCATGAGTAAAAAATATTTTAAAATGAACTGATTTTGATTCCAAGGCTGTGTTATTCAGCCCACACACAGTGGATGGAATAGAATGGTAGTAGTACTAGTAGTGGTAGTAGTAGTAGTAGTAGTAGTAGTAGTAGTAGTAGCAGTAGTGGTAGTAGTAGTGGTAGTAGCAGTAGTAGCAGCAGCAGCAGTAGTAGTAAATAAATGTAGGAATAGTAGAGGTAGTAGTAGTAATAGTAGTAAAAGTAGTAGTAGTAATAGTAGTAACTGTAGTAGTAGAAATAGTAGTAGTAGCAGTTGGAGTAGTAAAAGTAGTAGTAGTAATAGTAGTAACTGCAGTAGTAGAAATAGTAGTAGTGGCAATAGGAGTAGTAAAAGTAATAGTAGTAGTAGTAGTAGTAGAAGTAGAAGTAACAGTAGTAGTAGTAGTAACAATAGTAGTAATAGTAGTAGAAGTGGTAGTAGTAATAGTAATAGTAGTAGTAGTAGTAGTAATGGTAGTAGTAGTAATAGTAGTAAAAGCAGTAGTAGTAGTAGTCGTCGTAACAAGGGTAGTAATAGTAGTAGTAGTAATAGTAGCAAAAGCAGTTGTAGTAGTTTTAGTCGTAACAAGGGTAGTAATAGTAGTAGTAGTAGTAGTAGTAGTAGTAGTAGTAGTGGTAGTAGTAATAGTAGTAGTAGTAACAGTAGTAGTAATAGTAGTAGTAGAAGTAGTAGTAGTAGAAGTAGTAGTAGTAGAAGTAGTAGTAGTAGTAGTAGTAGAAAAACAAATGTTTGGTTTTTGAAATGTAAGTAGATACATAAT
>RDPX01000066.1:78949-94577 GCA_003991215.1 Morbakka virulenta
AATTTCTGTCGAATCGTCTTTTACTCTCTGCGTATGCGGAGCATATACGTTAATAATGTTTATCAAAATTGCTTTTCTGTTTTTATCATTCATTTGTAGCTGTAATACAGAAATCCTGTCATTTGCCCTCCAGTACTTATGTATGTGGTCTTTCCAAGTATCCGATATAATAAATCCGTTCCCATAGTGTTTGCTGTCAGATTTTAAACAAATCAGCCTGCAACCTTTTACATTTCTATCCAGACCATTTTTAATTTTTGTCTCTTGTAAACAACATACATCGACTCGATATTTAGATATATCTGCTGCTAAATATTCTTGTTTAAGTTCTTTAGTCAGCCCACGAACATTAAACGTTGCTAAATTTAGTGTCGTCATCATATTGTAGGACTGTTCTGTGAATCTTTAGACTAATTATTTACTTCAATTTTTTAGATTTCAGTAAACAGGAGCTTCGTCATTCGCTCCGCCATCTCAATATACGCCAAATCATCTTGCGTGTGAAAATCACTCGATTTTTTTTTTTGGCTTCTTGCACTTTGTTTTTGGCTTCAGAAGAAATCTCAATTCACCAAGCAAACTCATCGATCTTAAAAATGCATGATATAGTGTACCTTTCATTGCCACATCCATTCTTGGCAGATTTTCCAACTTATTCTCGTTATGACAATCATTTCTTACACTTATTGATCAAACTAATAAAAACAATCCAATTATTGTATACTTACTGATTTTCCTTTAATGAAACTCTCCTTGTCTTCTACGTTGGGGATGAGTGTAAAATTAGGTTACCCCGTTACGTCGATGCCAGGGCCCTCTAAAAACTTGCTATAAGGAAGAGTTATATTCATGCATTTACACAATGCGCATTAAATAATAATCAAAATTAAGTGTACCCTGTATTTACAGACAGAGCACCAATTTGATCTAAACTAAAGTTTCTTCGTTTGGCCTTAGCCAAATCACTGATGATATCATCAAATGATAAACTGCGTAGATTGTAACTATTTATGCACAAGAAACGAAAGGAAGACAATTTATCTTGTGTCATTGTAGTCGCATCTCTAGAAAGCTGTTTACTTTTATTCTCTACATTGTAATTAGATAATTTTATAGACATGCCATACACTTTATACATCTTTGAATTTTAGCTTTTTCAAATTTGTACTTTTATTTCTTTGTATAAATAAGAGGTCCCATCTTAATAGCGGCTTTTGGAAATAACAAAATGAATAAATAAATAAATGAATAAATAAATAAATGATAACTTAAACTAGCCTCGTCGGCTTTGACTAAAGGTCGGCTTAAAGTTTTTACAGCAGGATATGAAGACTTCTGTTCTTCTTCTTCTTTGACTTTCGGTTACTCCCTTTAGGGGTCGCCACAACGGATCAGTCTTCTCCATTTATCACGGGCATCTGCATCCCCTTTTTGTACTCCTGCTGCTCTCATTTCCTCTGCTATTACATCCATGTATCTCCAATTTGGTCTTCCTCGCATTCTTCTTCCTGGCACATGCATGTCCAGCATTCTCCTATTAACATATTCTTCCTCTCTCCTAGCCACATGTCCAAATCACCTGAGCCTTGCTTTTCTTTGCTTGTCTCTCAATCTCCTAACATGAGCCGTACCCTTATATATTCATTCCGAATCCTGTCTGGCCGTGTAACCCCAAGTGACCACCATAGCATCCAAAGTTATACAATTTCTAGCGCAGTTTCTTGCTTTGGGGTTGTTGCCACTGTTTTAAGTCCATACAGTAATGCTGGACTTTCTGCTGCCTTGCAAACTTTTCATTTTACTTCAGGAGATAGTCTTCTGTTGCACAGCACTCCCGTTACTTTTCTCCATCCACTCCAGCCAGTCTGCACTCGTTTTCTCACCTCCCTGTTGCAGCCTCCGTCACTCTGCACGGTGGGTCCTAGGTATTTGAAGTCTTCAACCCTTTTTACTTCCATTCCTTGCATTCGAGTTTAATCCTTCTCTCTCCCTGTCAAGACCAGGTATTCCTTTTTTGCTCTGCTTACTTTCATTCCTGTCTTCTCCAGGGCATCGCGCCATTTTCCCAGTTCATCCTCTGCACCATTTCTTGTTTCACTGCACAGGACAATGTCATCCGCAAATAAAATGCCTCTTTTCTTACCCCCACTGTCAGCGTGTCCATGATTATGGAAAATAATAGGGGGCTCAGAGCTGATCCTTGGTGCAGACCAACCTTAACTTCGAACCATTCTTTGAATCCTGCAGCACCTTGCACCGCTGTCATACTATCCTTAGACATACCCTGTACCAAGTTCACATACTTTTCTGTTACTCCTGATTTCCTCATGCAATACCACGGTTCTTCTCCTGGTACCCTATCATATGCCTTCTCATAGTCAACAAACACACAATGCAGTTCTTTCTGTGTTTCCCTATACTTCTGTCAAGACTTCTGTTATTGATCACGTGAAAATTCTCGTCAGTGCAGTCGATGTACATGTGGGCAGGTCACCGGCTAAAGAAGAAGAGCCAGCTTTGACATTTTAAGCTACCCCTCAGCTAGATTAACTACCCTTGAATATGTGTTTTCCCACGTCCCCTCTTTTATTTCAATATTTTTCTTGATTAACTTATATAACTTTTTCGGCTACTCTCCACTCTCTACCTCTTTTTAGCTTCCACTATCCTAGCCTTCCCGTCCACTCACGTCTTTTCTCCCTCCTCTTCCTTTTCCCTCCTCTTCCCTCCTCTTCTAATCCATCAAATCAGCCAACAGAAGTCTATGTTGTGTAGCTGCGGATTTGCAAGGGATCACTTTGCAGTTTTTTGTATCCGCTATCTCACTCTCTTTACTAGGATCTAGTCTATCAAAGAGCTATGGATTCCACTCCTAAATGTTAAGAGGTGTTTATCTTTCTGTTGGAAGTAGATTCCTATTACTACAAACTCATACATTCGAGCAACATTGAGGATATTCTCTCCTTCCTCGTTTCGCTGGCCTAGTGTTTCTTCTTCATGCCAACTACATCCGATAACTTGTTCCAGAATTCAATCTTCTCCTCCTGGCTGCCCTACCTGCTGTGGAACATAAGCTGAGATCATGTTGTAATTCTTTCAGGGTACAACCTTCATCTTTATTAATCCCTCTGGATTTCTCTCTACATAAATTACTTTATCATGCCAATAGCAATTCAGGCAGATGCCTATTTCAATTTTTGGTCTCTTTCCTCAACTATAATATAGCTTGCAAATATCTCAAATATTTCCGGCTTTACCTTTAAATTTCTTACTGAGCTGCTGCATAATCTGTTGTAGCATGGTTTTACTGAGTGGATCCATTGCTCAACTCCAAACCCTCTCTTTTCAGTCCGACTTAAAACCAGCTGTGGTGTGCTACACCGCAAACCCCCAGGCCACATTTTTCTTGAAACGAAACTGTTTGACTAAAAACATCTCTTGTAACCTTGTAGCTGGTAGTGATAAAATTTGTGAGCACAACCTAACATAGGGTTTCCAAACAATTATCACTCTCTTTAAGGGAAATACATTATTGACGCCTACGTTACATCTCTGGTTAAGTCGATACCCCCAGGAAACCTGAGAGAGGTCTTGCTCAAGATATTGTGTTGGAAATGAATGTACTGGATTTCACTCTTTTACAAGCTTTATCGAATGCTTATGCACATTCATCAAGGCTGGCTTCTAAGACGCTGACACCAGAGTTGATGAATGTGCACAAGCATTCGATAAAGCTTGTAAAAGTACATTCATTTCACATTTGTTCAGACCCTTTGTGAACAGATGGATGTAGATCGTCAAAATATCCTGTAGCACATCGAAGATTCAAGATAGTAACAAAGAGAGCAGACATGTGAAGATGTCTGTTATTGATATTTTTTGTGCTTTCTGTTAAAAGGAAGCTTTTATCTCTTGAGGTATGCTTAATTTTGAATTAGAGCTTGAAGTAGTGGAAAAAGGTTTACTGGTGAATGAATCCTTTGTATATGAATCGTTATGGAATTTTACTCGAAAACAGAAGCTTTATGAAGGAAAACCACTGAGTTTGTTTATGCTTTTACTTATATCAGGAGATATTCATCCATGTCCTGGGCCAACTATGATACAAGAAATAAAAAACTTTTGTTTCAGAAAAGGATCAAAATACTTCCATCAGAACGTTCGTGGTTTACAGGGTAAATATGACGAAATTCGAGAAATTCTTATTCAGTGTAAGAAAGTCGACATTTTTTCTCTCACAGAACTCTTTGTAACAGACTCTACGGTAGCAGACTTTCGCATCCGGGGGTACCACTCTATCAAACATTGCAGAAAAAACGGGCCTGGCGTTGGAGTTGGAGAATATATACGAAACAATATAATTTATAACATCAGAGAGGATTTGGAAGATCCAAAAATTGAAGGAATTTGGATTGAAATTTTCCCAAACTTGAGTAAATCGTTTATTTTCTGTGTCATATACAAACCCCCTGACTCGTCAAAACACTTATCAAAAAGTTTCACACAGACTCTTCATAAAAAGATCGATAAAATTAATAAGGAAAGAAAAGAGGGATATTATCATGGGAGATCTTAATTGTAATTATTTAAACACTAACGACCATAGAGATTAAAAGACATTTTTGAGACTAATGGGTTCATACAATTGATAAAAGATCCAACTCGTGTCAATGAAATTTCTTCCACGATAATAGACGTTATTTTAACAAAAAATCCATTAAATATAAGCCACAGCGCAACAATTATCGCTGGCTTGAGTGATCATAAATTAACAGCCTGCAATCTTAAAATTAATTCAACCAAGTACGAACCTGAAACAATCAAATGCCGAGGTTACTCTAAATATAACATAAACGCAATTGACAGAGAACATATGAATTCTTCACGCTACCACGGGGTTCAAAAGCGACCTTTTAGTCACCAAATTGGGGACCGACGGCTAACCCCAAGAATTGAGCAGTATGTGACACAAGGCTGCAGAGGAAGAGTGCCTGATGGAGATGAAATAGCTGATTACTTATGTATGATGTACCCAGGTCTTACTGAAGATGGCGGAACTCAAAAGTAAACAAGAAACCGAAACCGAAATTATACGTTCTGAACTTCTTTAAACAAGTGTTTAAAAACTCAGAAACTGATTAAGAAGAACAAGAAGTATTTTTGCCGCTCATTTCAAGTTTATTTACTGAAAGAAACCATCTGCTATGTCAACAAATAATACCACAGCTTCATCACAGCAACTCACGTCAAACAACGAATCTGCTTCGACGACAACCTACACTTGCGAAGCTTGTCAGCGAACATGCAAAAGTCTGACTGGCTTGAAGAACCATAAGAAAACTTGCAAGTCGTACAAACCTGCGGAAGATGACCATAATGATAGAAATGACACTAGCAAAAACGGGAACGGAAATGACTTTAAACATGTTATACACGACGCCTACAACAAAATGTCGACATGGAGAAACAACATTTTTNTCTGAACTTCTTTAAACAAGTGTTTAAAAACTCAGAAACTGATTAAGAAGAACAAGAAGTATTTTTGCCGCTCATTTCAAGTTTATTTACTGAAAGAAACCATCTGCTATGTCAACAAATAATACCACAGCTTCATCACAGCAACTCACGTCAAACAACGAATCTGCTTCGACGACAACCTACACTTGCGAAGCTTGTCAGCGAACATGCAAAAGTCTGACTGGCTTGAAGAACCATAAGAAAACTTGCAAGTCGTACAAACCTGCGGAAGATGACCATAATGATAGAAATGACACTAGCAAAAACGGGAACGGAAATGACTTTAAACATGCCATACACGACGCCTGCAACAAAATGTCGCTTTGAAAATGTTTATGGTCCTTCCGAGTCTTTTATTACAACGAGTAAACTCGAAAAGTTCGGCATCTGACAACAGGAAAGTCCTTGAGAGAAGATTACAACTCTGGAAAGACAGAAAAATCACGGAGCTGGTTGGAGAGTGTCTTTTCATTCAAAGTCGCCTGGCTGAGACACGGAAAAAAGACAAGGGACATATTGGTGAGACATTTCAGACGCTTATGATAAAAGGAAAAGTGAATTCTGCTCTTCGTTTACTATCAGAAGAGCAATGCAATGGCATTTTACCACTGGATGACATTATAATGAATGAGTTGCACTTGAAACATCCCGATGCTTGCCCCTTGAATTCAGATTTACTACTTGAGGTATCTTATCAATATATCAATCCAGTGATTTTTGAAAGTATAGATGAATGTGCTATACTAAAAGCTGCAGTAAAAACAAAAGGTTTTTCAGGAAAATCAGGGTGGGATGCTGATGAATGGAGCCGTGTAATTGGAAGTAAAATTTTTGGAGCGGCATTCATTGATTTTCGAAGATCACTTGCAAAATTTTCTCGTTTTTTATGCTCAGAAAGCGTATCAGATCCACAAAGTTTGGAAGCATATATCGCGTGCAGGCTCATACTACTGGACAAATGTCCAGGATTACGTCCCATAGGAATTGGAGAGGTTGTACGACGTAGCATTGGCAAAGCTGTAGTTGCTTGCGTTAGAAAAGACATCATGCAAGCGGCTGGAAATCTTCAACTATATGCGGGAATTAAATCGGGATGTGAAATTGCGGTTCATGCGGCCGTCGATATGTTCGATGATGATGATACTCAAGGCATATTGCAAATCGACGCATCGAATCCTTTTAATTCGATCAACAATGCCGTTACCCTTCACAACATGAAAATTTTATGCCCCGAGTTCTCAACGTATTTCTTCAATTGCTATCAGATACCTGCTCGATTATTCGTAGACGGCGGAAAAGAAATAAGTTCGAATGAAGGCACAACACAGGGCGACCCTATTGCAATGGCCATGTACGCTATTGGGATTACACCCCTACTCAATCTTAAATCTAAATCAATGCAACCACAAAAGATTGCATTTGCAGATGATTTTACCGGTGTCGGAACAGTTAAGAGTCTTCGTTCATGGTTCGAGGAAATAACGCAACACGGACCAAATATTGGTTATTATCCAAAACCCAGTAAGAGTTGGCTAATAGTGAAAGAAGATTATCTAGAGGAAACCATCCGTGAATTAAAAGTCACGCATGTTTAAAAGTCATTCTTCAAAACACCATTGACCGTTACGCTCTTTTTTTTAAAAAAACTGTGAAGGGAAAACCATCAAATTGGTTAACTTATGAATTGAAACACCACATGAATACCCGTGACAAACTTTTGCGAAAAGCACAAAAGTTAAAATGTGAATGTGACTGGAACGCTTACCGCAGAAAGAGAAATTTCGTAAAAAATGAATTGAATGGGGCAAAACGCTCTTACTTTCGAATAAAGTTGCAAGAAAACCGAAATAAACCTGACTCTCTATGGAAAACTAAGAAATGTGTCCTGTTAAACCTTTAACCAATACAGCAAGGACAAAAATCTTCAAAGTTTGAGAGAAGCTCGTCAGCAACAAAAATCAATCAGTGAGGAATCCTGTAAATTTTTCTCATCAATTGCTGTAAAACTGAAGGAAAAAGCTTTCCAATTGAGAAGCTCTATTTGGAGGTACGAGAGTCAACGTTTTAATAATGCCCCACCCTTCCGGTTTCAATACGTTTCAGAACAAGACGTTTTAAAGTATTTCAAAAAACTAAAACTAAAAATGTGCAACTGGAATTGACAATCTGCCGACATGCTATCTAAGAGACTCTGCTCATGTGATTGCTAAACCTTTAGCATATGTAATTAACTTCTCCCTACGAACAGGAATGTTTCCAAATGACCTAAAACTAGCACGTGTAGCACCAATCGTCAAGTCAGGAGCATCTGACTGTTTCGATAATGATCGAGCAATCAGCATCCTCTCTGCGCTATCCAAAATCTTCAAAAGGTGTGTCCACAAGCAACTCATGGACCATCTTGAGAAGAACAATGTATTATCAGATAGACAATTCGGTTTCCGCCTTCATCGTTTAACTGAGCACACAACCGCATTCTTTACTGATGAGATCCGACAAGCAATGGATAAGAGACAGTTTACTAGTGCATTGTTTATTGATCTTAGTGAAGCTTTCGATACGATTAACCATGGATCAATCATTAATAAACTTGCATCATATGGTATCTCAGGAATCGAACGTGAATGACTGACCAGTTACCTCTTTGCGAAAAATCAGCAGGTTTCCTATCAAAATGCAACATCATAACCCTACTCAATCTTCTATGGCGTACCACAAGGGTCGATACTGGCTCCCTGCTGTTTCTACTACACTTTAACGATGCCATCCAAACCCTGTCATGTTGCAGTATGTTAATGTACGCTGACGATACAGTGATATATTTTGCTGATAAAGATAAAAGGCTTGTTGAGAAACACCTTCAAAAAGACTTTGCGCTGATAGACTGGGAAAGAGAGAACGAACTTATTATCAACTGTAAAAAGGGGAAGACGGTAGCAATGATTTTTGGGACAAGTCAACGAATAAAAAAGTTGAACGATGACACCTTACATCTACAACATAACTTCACACCTATTGCTACCACTGAATCATATAAGTACTTGAGACTTACTTTAACTGCTTCACTTAGTATGACCCAACATCTATCGAAAACGATCAAGAAAGCTTAATCGAAAATCCATCTCTTACGAAAAATGAGAAACTTTATGGATTCCAAAACTACGAAAACCATCTACAAGTCTCTTATCGTCCCTATTCTTACATAGTGTTCTTTGTCATTACAGGTTCAACTCCTCCATACATCAAAAATCGAATCTCACAACTTAAAACACGGGCGCAGGTGATAGTTGGAAATGGCGAGGAGATACCTGAAATCGAATCAACCAACAAGAAGAAGTTATGTACATTTGTCTACAAGTGTCTTTATTCTGATGAAGTATTTGGTGAATTCAACGAATACTATAAATGGAGGTAAACTGATATTAACACCAGAAATAGCGGAAATATTCTTTAAATACCGAAAATGAAACTAGAAATAGAGAGAAAATCTTTATACTATCAGGGAGCAATTGTTTTCAATGAGCTCCTTGTCAATCTAAGAAAAGAGAATGATTTTAGAATTTTTAAACAAGATTTAGGCAGAACATAATATTACCTGACTAGGAAGTTTCAGAGATATCCTAGAAGACGTCTTAAAATATATAGAATCTCTAGGGTATCTCTGACACTTTGTATGCCTAAGTGATGTGATGGTCTCGTTAATCCGATTCAGGTTGAACTTACCACGACGTCTACGTGATATCCTAGAAACGTCCTACAATTGCCTGGGGCTTCCCTGACACTTAATTCTACGTGATGCGGGTTTAGCCTTTATTCGTTAATGTCACTCTGCATCCCTATTTCTGGAAGTGAGCTTTAAACAACATATTTTAGTTTCTTCTGCCAACCGAAGCTCTTTTAGTTTTCTTTTTTAGTTTTTAGCGATTTTTAACTAATAAATAACTGTTGTTTTTTTTGAACAGAACATCTGTAATAACAGTTTACATATGTACATGGTATATATATGATATGACTGTAGATATATCCCGTAAAAAAAATCCCATATAGTAATAGTAATAATAATTATAATAATACTCATAATATCGACCGTACTTTGGTAGATCCAAAGCGATTTGATTGGCTTCTTTGTCTTTAGGGGTTTCTATTTCCGAACGTTGGTCCTTCTCTTCTGAAATAGTACGACTGTATCAATATTCATTGATTTCTGAGAGTCTTTGCCGAACGCTCTTGTTCTATCACTTGTTGATCTTGTTGCCTCAATTCAGGAGGATTCCTTTCTGCATAGAGAATGATGGAAACTTGAGTAAAAGGCAATCCTTGACATCGATCTCAAGATTTTCTCAATCACAATTATATGAAAATGGGACAAATATTCCAAGGCAAAAAATACTTCAAAGACAGTATTAGTTAAAAATCCATCGTATTTACATTTGAAAAATTTGTCTGTAATTAAATTTGCTTTCAATTTTCAAGTTCAATCAATATCAATGACTAAAGACTAGTTGAAAGGTCTGACTTATTGTATCGTTATCATTTCTTTACATTTGAAAACCATACCAGGCATTATGCCGCCAAGTATATGAAACTATGAAGAAACGACATAAAATCCAAAACAAAAACAACACCCCCAAAGAGCCAAAACAAGCTTACGCCAAGAGATAATGGCTAACCTTGGTCTTCAAAACAAGCAAGTCATATGATGTAGTAAACCACTCCAAACCAAAGGAGTTTCACAATCGTAGTCTGAGGGAAAAAACCCTACAGTTATAGAGAGATTTATTACAACGAGGGACAGCAACTGAATGAGAATGAAGACATTGAAAGAAACGTGACACGCGACATGCAACAAACTGAGGTAGTACCAACGATATAAGCTCATCAGAGCACTTCCCATAATAATAACTATAGAAAAGACTAATAGAAGCCATATTTCATCGACGAGACAAAAGGTGAAGAGAGGCAGCAAGATTTTGACCACGTCTCCGAACACGATCAAGAAGAAATAAGATCAGATGACGAAGCACCTGTTCAGATATGATATCAGTACTCCATGCAAGGTTGGTTGATGGGTTTACAGAGAGACTAGATGGCCTCGGGTGTAAGGTAATTTCTAGAACAATACAAAGACCCATCCTTTTCAGAAGCAGAATTGCCAATAGATTGAACATAAGAATCCTAAGCAAGATCTGGAGAAAAAGACAAACTAAGCATTCTCATTGATGAGCATTACCCAAGAGGAGAGCAACCTCACCTGGCTACATTGCAAAAAACCTGCTACTTCGTTTCCCATTCCCTGACACCCTGAAGGTCAAATGCTAAACTTTCCGCAGGTTTGACTTGTGTCTGCTGAGTTGCCTTGTGGTCAATGTCAGAGTACAGGGTAGTGTCATCAGTACAGATGTTGATAAACTAAAGCAAATTCTCAGGCAGATCATTGAAGTAAAGAAGGAAAAGGATTGGACCAAGAAAAGAACCTTAAAGAACGCCAGCATTAATATAATATTCATAAGGTGTAACTCAATCTGATGTGCCACCCATTTAACGATCCGAGAGAAAGGACTGAAACAATTCAAAGACCCTTCGACAAATACCATAACCAGAGAGCTTATGAGGCAAGCCAATGTGCCACACCTTATCAAATGCCTTGAAAATATCACGTGCTGTAGCTCGTCCTTCACCAGACTTAGCCATAAACCGATAGTTACGCTCTGTGGTAACAGTTAGATGTCATCAGTGGATCAAGTTTCTCTTGATCCGTACTAAACATAAACAAGGAGACCCAGATTCCGCAAGAATAATTTAGCCCAGTTTCTAATATTAAAGTTTCATAATTTATCACTGTGAAGTAAATACGAAAATGGAAGTGAAATGCAAAAAAGTTCACCACAGTTACACTGAACTGTATAAAGTTTGTAAATTATTCTTCTTTTTCAAAGATATATTAGTGATAAAGGTGATAGAAAAATTCTTTCTCAGGTGGACTGGGTACGAAGATTTTGTGTACGTCTGCAGTAAATCAGAGCGATGTTCACATGATGATTTTCAAAGAAGAAATTTTCTGATGACTATGGTGCAATGAACGGATAATAGAATTGGGAGCCTTATTTTCTGGTAGGGTCAGACATTTTCATTCTGGCGTTAATTGATAAATTCCTTTGTCTTTTGTAAAGCTGACAGCTTTTGATATTTCACAAGCAATTTGATGCTGCGGTTTTAATAGGGCTTTTACACCTTTCATGAAGTAAATTTCTATCGCATTCTTTCCATAAAACCAGATAACTCTCATAATTCTAAACCTTTTTGTCAGAAAGGGCACTTGTCAAGTACATTTATTCTGCCCGCACTCTCCTACTAACCGCACAGCTCGAATCTGCTTCAGCTGTTAATGTGCTCTCCAAGTTCCTGAAATCCTCTACTTGCGGAAAATTCTCAGAAGCAAGTATGACACTCTCCTTCTCCATCACATTCAAACAAAGCTAATTCGTCTTTGACTTCGATATCCCCATATTTTTAGTCTTTAAAGCAATCCTCTACTGTTCCAGATTGATGACGACAACAGAAAAGAGCTAGGTTAAAAGATGAGTTTAATTTAATCTTAATAACATTCAAATCAAATGATGACGCAAAGTGATTAGTCAAACAGTTCTGAGACATAGCTTTTGTTAGGTATTCATCTTTTTTACCTTCGCCAAGAACATAATGTTTACACCTGGGTTTGTCCATTCCTCTTTTTGTTTGTTTATCTGTGTGTATGTGTGTGTGTGTGAGTGTGTGTGTGTGTGTTAATTAAACTTTAAATGTCATGAAAGAATTTGGGCGAAACTTTTAGAATATGCTGATAGTTTCACAAAAAAGAAATTCCAAATTTTAATGTTGATGACGATAATTGTCTGGATTGTGTTTGCGTTCGTGCAGGATTGCACACTCTATTTACGTTGTTTTGGCAAACCAACAGTTGTTCATTTGTTTACAAATTACAGTGCCAAATGTGCAAGCAGGTGGTGCTTAATTGGAGAGCTTCAGACTAAAGGTGCGAAGATCCTTGGTGTGGCTTAAGGTTTTGGCAGAGTTGGGCCTTTTTTATGACCATTNTAAATGCTCATACCTGTACGTGTGTGTGTGTGTGTGAGTGTGTGTGTGTGTGTGTTAATTAAACTTTAAATGTCATGAAAGAATTTGGGTGAAACTTTTAGAATATGCTGATAGTTTCACAAAAAAGAAATTCTAAATTTTAATGTTGATGAGGATAATTGTCTGGATTGTGTTTGCGTTCGTGCAGGATTGCACACTCTATTTACGTTGTTTTGGCAAACCAACAGTTGTTCATTTGTTTACAAATTACAGTGCCAAATGTGCAAGCACGTGGTGCTTAATTGGAGAGCTTCAGACTAAAGGTGCGAAGATCCTTGGTGTGGCTTAAGGTTTTGGCAGAGTTGGGCCTTTTTTATGACCATTACGTTTGGCATAAATCCTGAGTACGTTTCTAGTTAAATTAGTTTTATTGAAAAGCCGATTTTTTAGGCTATCTGAAAAGGTCTCAGCCTTTAATTAATCTAAAATTGTAGGACACCCTTAATTACAGGCAGAAAAAGGAGCTATTTTTCGGTACTTACCATCACATTTTCCAGCGCTCACAAGCAGCGTGTTTTACAGTTAGCAAATTTCCTTGAATAAGCACCCAGGGTCTTTATTTTAAAGTCGAATTTTTGGAAACGGCTCGTATTCGAGGGTGCACATATTTAAAGAGGGCCCTTATTTGAAAATTAAAATATGATAAAATTACAAAAATTAAATCAACATCTTCACTATATTTGTTATCGTGTTGCAAAATTTAAGCTTATTCTTAGCCTTTTCTGCTCAGAAAAAGCTTACGACGCACTGCATGATAAATATCGTACCTCAATGGCCAGCCATAAAATCAAGAATTTAAAGGATATCAATGTACTCTATTTGTTGAACTTATTTTGTATTTTTAATTTTTTTTCTATGTTAATTAGTCTATCTTTGTTTTGATTCGGATTGATCAGGCTGTATTTTGTGTTTTCAACTTCGAATTTGTTGAAAGGATTCACATAATGAATTATTTTGCAGCATATGTATCAGTTGCTGGAACTTTTCTTGGCCAAAAGCACAAAGTTGATCTTTTTTGCATCAGTCAAGATATTGCCTTGCGTTGCAAAGTGATTTACTCTGGAATGGCAGAACCTCTTTAGCTGTTTCACGAATGGTAATGGATATTATTTCAAATATTTTATTTGGATCTGAGATTTCGTCAAACATAGAGAAGCGATTATTTATGTCAAGTTGGTAAGTTTGTACTTTGAAGGAAGATAATCTAATGCAATTTGCAATTGTAGCCTTCTGTTAAGAAAAGATGTTCTCTTTTATCTTTGAGATACATTTTGATCTGATTATCAAGCTGAAACTTTGTTGACAAGTAGCATCGGATGAAAAATGTTTTTGTGAATTTGGTCTTCAGGGTCAACAGCAAATCTATCAGATTTGACGGATTAATAGCCACCAACCAGTGATACAAAGGTAGCGAGAAGAACGGACGTAAACGTGACAGTAATCACAAAATTGCATGACCTTTGACGCAACCGAATGTATTGGACAGTCAATATAAGGACATGGAATAAAGTCTCATTTTGTAATTTATTTATACAAAATATGATATAACAGATGGTGTATAAGACAGTGTCATGCATGCAGTATTGCTTGTGTTACATGAAAGTCAACAAGATTTAGGAGAATATTAGGAAAACCAAATAATATAAAATGGGAACAATTTTGGTACTTTATTATTAGTTTAAAATGTTTAAGAAGTGATTCAATTTACGAGAATTGGTGAGTTTTATCTTCGTCAACGTACAGTCTGTAACAAATGGTTTGTTCACTGAAAATCCAACACCGATTTGACCAAGATGAATCATTGTTTGAGAAAAAGCGTTACTAGCCAAATTCATCCAATTATTCGACCCTACCTGTATTGACCCTAGTTCTTGAGTAGCCAATCATGCTTCACTTTATAACTTTGATTTTGAAGAGCATTATGTCCAAGGCATGAGAGTTCAATGATTAATGTTACGTTGGTTGTATGTACAGAGGTTCATGATTTAATTTGGTTTGTTTCCCCCTGGCGCTTTTAGCGAACCAGCCCTGGACTGTTGATGCCCCCCTGCTAGTTCCATGAAGAGCGTCTGGAGGTGCCAGCCCCATGAATGTGTAATTGCAGGTTGTAAATTTTCATGTTAGTCTTAACAACCTACACTTAACGTGCTGAGTTGGCTTATTGAAAATTGGAAGAGGTTATTTAACCCAAATATAATAATGTGATCCTAGCAACTGCTACAACTCTGTGTGAGAGCTAATCTTGAAGAAACAGGTATATCCAGTTTCCTCAGAAATTTGAAACCACGGAACCAGGTCCCTGGTATGGGATGCAGTTTATACTCTTACCCTGGTACAAGACACCCCTAAAGAAGGCTTAAACGATGGGATTGTGCCTTATCATCTCTACTGCCTTTCTTTGAAAGAAAAGTAGCTCACTGCAATTTGTAGCAGGTATGGTAAATACTGCCTAACTGAAACAAAGATGAATTAATAATAATGGAAACTTTTTATTTTTTCATCTGAACATATACAATTACAAACCTCACTAATCAAGGTAGTTTGCATTGACTTGCCTATTTAACAAAAATCAAAATTAAATATTTTACTAACAAAATCAATAAAGCGACAATAGTTCAGGGTTGGTCCATGGTTTATTTCTACGACAGAATATGTAGTATGTGGTGCGAATGATTATGTTGGAAAGTTTGGTTGAAAGAAAGCGCTCGTGTTTGTTGTCGATGTTCAAAGCGTTGCACATTTTACTGAAAGTAATACAAGATTTACCGAATATACCTAAAGAGCTCATGGAGAGATTTACGAAACTAACTTTCGAAAAGCTGGATTGTAAATCACGAATTAAAGAACGATATTTTTCGTATTTGCGAGAAGAATTTTTATCCAGGTTTGTTTCATAGCCCACCGTCAATTCAAGAATGTATAGCTGTTGTTGTGGAGTAACTAAGAGCAAATCAGGCCTCAAGGCATCTCCAGTTATAAT